>OY482675.1:22723581-22855245 GCA_960531455.1 Urophora cardui | reverse complement strand
GCTGATGCCCTTTCGCGTATTACTATAAACGAATTGAAAGATGCAACAAAAAACATTCTTACGGTACAAACGCGATCAAAGACCAAACAGTTGAAACAACAACAAAAAACGGCAATACCAATTAATAAAGATAAAAATATAGAGTTACATGTTTATGATAAATTTTCGTACGATTATTTAAAAAAGATACCGAGAGTAAAAACATACATTAAATACGATAAAAATAATTCAATTTTGAATCTAGAAATATGCGCGCATCTTAAACATAAAAAGATAGAGGGTAAGTGGAAAAAAATTCAACAACTATTTACAGCGAAGGTTGAGTGTATAGCTATTTCACGAAAAACCATTTTCGATCATCAGCACTCTTTTCGGAAGTGGATGCACCGGGGATTGAACCCGAGTCCATTCCAACTTCAGCCGCAATGACCCAACGGATAAACACACTCGGCCATTGAGACTCTGTGCAAGCTGTTGGATTTTCCCCACTTTTGCCTTTTTCATCTTCAACATTAACGTTAGTGTGTATATGCTTTTGCATATATTTTCCACAAACGTGCTGAATTTTTGTTGTAGGCAGTTCGCAATGAACATTGTTGTTGGTATTTATTTTATGTATATACCAAACAACGTTAACAATTTTACTTGAAAGAGTTTTTAGTGCTTAGCACGAAATTTTTATTTTTAATTCAATTTTTAATTGTTGGGGTAAGTGGAAAAAAATTCAACAACTATTTACAGCGAAGGTTGAGTGTATAGCTATTTCACGAAAAACCATTTTCGATCATCAGCACTCTTTTCGGAAGTGGATGCACCGGGGATTGAACCCGAGTCCATTCCAACTTCAGCCGCAATGACCCAACGGATAAACACACTCGGCCATTGAGACTCTGTGCAAGCTGTTGGATTTTCCCCACTTTTGCCTTTTTCATCTTCAACATTAACGTTAGTGTGTATATGCTTTTGCATATATTCTCCACAAACGTGCTGAATTTTTGTTGTAGGCAGTTCGCAATGAACATTGTTGTTGGTATTTATTTTATGTATATACCAAACAACGTTAACAATTTTACTTGAAACAGTTTTTAGTGCTTAGCACGAAATTTTTATTTTTAATTCAATTTTTAATTGTTGGGGTAAGTGGAAAAAAAATTCAACAACTATTTACAACGAAGGTTGAGTGTATAGCTATTTCACGAAAAACCATTTTCGATCATCAGCACTCTTTTCGGAAGTGGATGCACCGGGGATTGAACCCGAGTCCATTCCAACTTCAGCCGCAATGACCCAACGGATAAACACACTCGGCCATTGAGACTCTGTGCAAGCTGTTGGATTTTCCCCACTTTTGCCTTTTTCATCTTCAACATTAACGTTAGTGTGTATATGCTTTTGCATATATTCTCCACAAACGTGCTGAATTTTTGTTGTAGGCAGTTCGCAATGAACATTGTTGTTGGTATTTATTTTATGTATATACCAAACAACGTTAACAATTTTACTTGAAAGAGTTTTTAGTGCTTAGCACGAAATTTTTATTTTTAATTCAATTTTTAATTGTTGGGGTAAGTGGAAAAAAATTCAACAACTATTTACAGCGAAGGTTGAGTGTATAGCTATTTCACGAAAAACCATTTTCGATCATCAGCACTCTTTTCGGAAGTGGATGCACCGGGGATTGAACCCGAGTCCATTCCAACTTCAGCCGCAATGACCCAACGGATAAACACACTCGGCCATTGAGACTCTGTGCAAGCTGTTGGATTTTCCCCACTTTTGCCTTTTTCATCTTCAACATTAACGTTAGTGTGTATATGCTTTTGCATATATTCTCCACAAACGTGCTGAATTTTTGTTGTAGGCAGTTCGCAATGAACATTGTTGTTGGTATTTATTTTATGTATATACCAAACAACGTTAACAATTTTACTTGAAAGAGTTTTTAGTGCTTAGCACGAAATTTTTATTTTTAATTCAATTTTTAATTGTTGGGGTAAGTGGAAAAAAATTCAACAACTATTTACAGCGAAGGTTGAGTGTATAGCTATTTCACGAAAAACCATTTTCGATCATCAGCACTCTTTTCGGAAGTGGATGCACCGGGGATTGAACCCGAGTCCATTCCAACTTCAGCCGCAATGACCCAACGGATAAACACACTCGGCCATTGAGACTCTGTGCAAGCTGTTGGATTGGATTCAGCACGTTTGTGGAGAATATATGCAAAAGCATATACACACTAACGTTAATGTTGAAAATGAAAAAGGCAAAAGTGGGGAAAACATATTGACGCAAGGCCGGCGCAGCAGTCGCCAAGTCGGGCAGCCAGCAACAAACATCACCGTGGTCAAAAACCATAAACACACATACTCCACACATAATTGTATTTTGTTTCCATTCGGCGCATCGTGGCGGCGCCAGCAACAGCGAACGGCCGGCGTCTAAGGCCGGCTCAACAAACGCACCTATGTACATATAAAACCATATGGACCGCACGTAAGTACTAGCTAGGCAAAATCGTGCCATGCAAATGTAACCAGCACAGCAGCGAGAGCACAAACATACACATCAGCGCTTGAAAATAGCTTGTATACGTTCATATGTGCCCATCGTAAAGCAACCGCGCGAGCGGCTACGCCAACGTCGAACAGTGTAGTCGCCGCGAGAGCATCCGTGCCAAAGCAAAACAACATTCAGTTTCGCGAAAGTGTGCACCGGGCAGGAGCGGAGGAAGCTGTTATACGCGACGCTGTGGACAAGAGGCCTTATGCGCAAGTCGATGTGGAAGGGATAAGAATGCAGGGCTTGCTAGATAGTGGTGCCTCAATAAGCTGTTTCGGTTCGGTGGCGCATATTTGGGAAGAGAGGTTGGCGACGAAGCTGCACAAGCTGAAAGAAAACCTGAGAACGGCGGATGGAAAAGCGCAAGCAGTAATCGGCAGAGTAAGCACTGACGTGACTTGGCGTGGAATGACAAAGCCGATGACATTGTATCTCGTGCCGAGCTTGAGGCAAGAGCTGTACCTGGGAATCGATTTCTGGGACACCCTCGGAGTGGCACCGATGGTGGTCTCGGAACTTGATACCCAGGGACAGCTGGAGCTGACACTCGGCCAAAGCCGCGAATTGGAATATTAAAAAATCAATTTCCTAAAAATTATCCATCTGAACTTTTAGACCTTTGCATACAATATGCTGACATATTCGCACTTAACAACGACAAAATGACATTAAATAATTTTTATGAGCAAAAACTGCGTGTTACTGACACCGAGCCGGTGTATGTGAAAAACTATCGTTTACCATATTCTCAGCGAGAGGAAATAAACAAGCAAGTAACAAAATTATTAGATAATGATTTAATCGAAGAAAGTTATTCAAACTATAACAGCCCTCTTATACTAGTTCCCAAAAAGAAAATCAATGGTGAAAAAGCTTACAGAATGTGTGTTGATTTTCGTGCAGTTAACAAGAAGCTAATAGCTGACAAATTTCCGTTAGCACGAATTGACGATATCTTAGACAATCTTGGCAGAGCCAAATATTTCTCCACCTTAGATCTTTTTTCTGGATTTCACCAAATTCCTTTACATGTTGATTCACGTGATATAACTTCATTCTCTACTGATCGCGGAGCTTATAGATGGAAAGTATTGCCATTTGGTTTGAATATTGCACCAAACTCGTTTTCAAGAATGATGACCATTGCATTTTCAGGCGTACCATCAAACGTAGCTTTTCTTTATGTAGATGACATTATCGTCATTGGCTGTAACGAATCACATCACATTAAAAATTTGACTAAAGTTTTCGACACTTGCAGATCTTTCAATCTCAAGCTAAATCTGAATAAATGTAATTTTCTCAGACCCGAAGTGACATTTTTAGGTCACAAATGTTCAGCTAAAGGATTGTTACCAGACGATTCAAAAATAGATGCAATCAGGAAATACACTAAACCAACGGACAAAGACGCTGTAAGACGTTTTGTCGCTTTTGCGAACTACTACAGACGCTTTATTCCGAATTTTGCATCTCTGGCAGCACCTTTGAACAAATTGAGTAGCAAAAGAGTCGAATTTAACTGGGACAAAACATGTGATGAAGCCTTTGATGCATTAAGAGCATCCCTAATGTCACCTAAATTATTACAATACCCAGATTTTTCCAAACAGTTTATCATCACAGTAGATGCTTCAAAAACTGGGTGTGGAGCAATACTAAGCCAAGAACATCAAGGCAACGATTTACCTATTTGCTATGCTTCAAAATCTTTTAATAACGCAGAACAGAAAAAAACCAGTAATCAAGTTAGAGTTGTTAGCTATACATTTCGCAATAAAACAGTTTAGACCTTATGTGTACGGTACGCATTTCACGGTAAAATCAGATCATAGACCGTTAGTATACCTCTTTAATATGAAAGATCCAGCATCTAAATTAGCAAGAATAAGATTAGAACTTTCAGAGTATAATTTCACCATAGAGTACATTAAAGGTAAATCGAACGTAGGAGCTGATGCCCTTTCGCGTATTACTATAAACGAATTGAAAGATGCAACAAAAAACATTCTTACGGTACAAACGCGATCAAAGACCAAACAGTTGAAACAACAACAAAAAACGGCAATACCAATTAATAAAGATAAAAATATAGAGTTACATGTTTATGATAAATTTTCGTACGATTATTTAAAAAAGATACCGAGAGTAAAAACATACATTAAATACGATAAAAATAATTCAATTTTGAATCTAGAAATATGCGCGCATCTTAAACATAAAAAGATAGAGGGTAAGTGGAAAAAAATTCAACAACTATTTACAGCGAAGGTTGAGTGTATAGCTATTTCACGAAAAACCATTTTCGATCATCAGCACTCTTTTCGGAAGTGGATGCACCGGGGATTGAACCCGAGTCCATTCCAACTTCAGCCGCAATGACCCAACGGATAAACACACTCGGCCATTGAGACTCTGTGCAAGCTGTTGGATTTTCCCCACTTTTGCCTTTTTCATCTTCAACATTAACGTTAGTGTGTATATGCTTTTGCATATATTCTCCACAAACGTGCTGAATTTTTGTTGTAGGCAGTTCGCAATGACCATTGTTGTTGGTATTTATTTTATGTATATACCAAACAACGTTAACAATTTTACTTGAAAGAGTTTTTAGTGCTTAGCACGAAATTTTTATTTTTAATTCAATTTTTAATTGTTGGGGTAAGTGGAAAAAAATTCAACAACTATTTACAGCGAAGGTTGAGTGTATAGCTATTTCACGAAAAACCATTTTCGATCATCAGCACTCTTTTCGGAAGTGGATGCACCGGGGATTGAACCCGAGTCCATTCCAACTTCAGCCGCAATGACCCAACGGATAAACACACTCGGCCATTGAGACTCTGTGCAAGCTGTTGGATTTTCCCCACTTTTGCCTTTTTCATCTTCAACATTAACGTTAGTGTGTATATGCTTTTGCATATATTCTCCACAAACGTGCTGAATTTTTGTTGTAGGCAGTTCGCAATGAACATTGTTGTTGGTATTTATTTTATGTATATACCAAACAACGTTAACAATTTTACTTGAAACAGTTTTTAGTGCTTAGCACGAAATTTTTATTTTTAATTCAATTTTTAATTGTTGGGGTAAGTGGAAAAAAAATTCAACAACTATTTACAACGAAGGTTAAGTGTATAGCTATTTCACGAAAAACCATTTTCGATCATCAGCACTCTTTTCGGAAGTGGATGCACCGGGGATTGAACCCGAGTCCATTCCAACTTCAGCCGCAATGACCCAACGGATAAACACACTCGGCCATTGAGACTCTGTGCAAGCTGTTGGATTTTCCCCACTTTTGCCTTTTTCATCTTCAACATTAACGTTAGTGTGTATATGCTTTTGCATATATTCTCCACAAACGTGCTGAATTTTTGTTGTAGGCAGTTCGCAATGAACATTGTTGTTGGTATTTATTTTATGTATATACCAAACAACGTTAACAATTTTACTTGAAAGAGTTTTTAGTGCTTAGCACGAAATTTTTATTTTTAATTCAATTTTTAATTGTTGGGGTAAGTGGAAAAAAATTCAACAACTATTTACAGCGAAGGTTGAGTGTATAGCTATTTCACGAAAAACCATTTTCGATCATCAGCACTCTTTTCGGAAGTGGATGCACCGGGGATTGAACCCGAGTCCATTCCAACTTCAGCCGCAATGACCCAACGGATAAACACACTCGGCCATTGAGACTCTGTGCAAGCTGTTGGATTTTCCCCACTTTTGCCTTTTTCATCTTCAACATTAACGTTAGTGTGTATATGCTTTTGCATATATTCTCCACAAACGTGCTGAATTTTTGTTGTAGGCAGTTCGCAATGAACATTGTTGTTGGTATTTATTTTATGTATATACCAAACAACGTTAACAATTTTACTTGAAAGAGTTTTTAGTGCTTAGCACGAAATTTTTATTTTTAATTCAATTTTTAATTGTTGGGGTAAGTGGAAAAAAATTCAACAACTATTTACAGCGAAGGTTGAGTGTATAGCTATTTCACGAAAAACCATTTTCGATCATCAGCACTCTTTTCGGAAGTGGATGCACCGGGGATTGAACCCGAGTCCATTCCAACTTCAGCCGCAATGACCCAACGGATAAACACACTCGGCCATTGAGACTCTGTGCAAGCTGTTGGATTGGATTCAGCACGTTTGTGGAGAATATATGCAAAAGCATATACACACTAACGTTAATGTTGAAAATGAAAAAGGCAAAAGTGGGGAAAACATATTGACGCAAGGCCGGCGTAGCAGTCGCCAAGTCGGGCAGCCAGCAACAAACATCACCGTGGTCAAAAACCATAAACACACATACTCCACACATAATTGTATTTTGTTTCCATTCGGCGCATCGTGGCGGCGCCAGCAACAGCGAACGGCCGGCGTCTAAGGCCGGCTCAACAAACGCACCTATGTACATATAAAACCATATGGACCGCACGTAAGTACTAGCTAGGCAAAATCGTGCCATGCAAATGTAACCAGCACAGCAGCGAGAGCACAAACATACACATCAGCGCTTGAAAATAGCTTGTATACGTTCATATGTGCCCATCGTAAAGCAACCGCGCGAGCGGCTACGCCAACGTCGAACAGTGTAGTCGCCGCGAGAGCATCCGTGCCAAAGCAAAACAACATTCAGTTTCGCGAAAGTGTGCACCGGGCAGGAGCGGAGGAAGCTGTTATACGCGACGCTGTGGACAAGAGGCCTTATGCGCAAGTCGATGTGGAAGGGATAAGAATGCAGGGCTTGCTAGATAGTGGTGCCTCAATAAGCTGTTTCGGTTCGGTGGCGCATATTTGGGAAGAGAGGTTGGCGACGAAGCTGCACAAGCTGAAAGAAAACCTGAGAACGGCGGATGGAAAAGCGCAAGCAGTAATCGGCAGAGTAAGCACTGACGTGACTTGGCGTGGAATGACAAAGCCGATGACATTGTATCTCGTGCCGAGCTTGAGGCAAGAGCTGTACCTGGGAATCGATTTCTGGGACACCCTCGGAGTGGCACCGATGGTGGTCTCGGAACTTGATACCCAGGGACAGCTGGAGCTGACACTCGGCCAAAGCCGCGAATTGGAGCGCGTCAAGAAGTTGTTCCCATCCTTCTCAGAACTGGGCCTCGGGAGAACGCATCTAATGGAACAATTGAAGTAACTGACGACACCGTACCAGTTAAACAGCGCCACTATCCGATGTCGCCCGTTAAGCAGAAGTACGCATATAAAGAGATTGACCGCATGCTGAAGCTGGACGTAATCGAAGAGAGCAGCAGCGCCTGGAGCTCTCCGATGGTCCTAGGGGAGAAGCCGGGGAAAAAGCGATTATGCGTAGACATGCGGAAGCTTAACGAGCGAACGAAGAAGGACGCCTACCCGACACAGCATATTGAGGGCATTCTGTCACGATTGCGCGAAACCTACTGCATCTCAGGAATCGACTTGAAGGATGCCTTCTGGCAAATTGGAGCAATCGTCAAGCGAGAAGACGGCCTTTACGGTGCCGGGAAGGCCATTATACCAATTTAAAGTGATGCCGTTCGGCCTGTGCAACGCAAGCCAGCGTTTGTGCAGGTTGATGGATAAGGTTATCCGATCACGCTTAAGAGAGAACGTGTTCATGTACATCGACGATCTCATGGTCTGCTCTCCGGACTTCCGGTCCCACGTGGTGCACTTGGCGGAGGTCGCCGAATGTTTAGCCAGCGCTGGCTTAACGATAAATTTACAAAAATCTAAGTTCTGCCAGAAAGAGCTCAGATATCTTGGATTCATAGTGGGGCAGGGGGAGCTGAAGACAGTCCCGGAGAAATTCCGATCTATAATGGACTTCCGGTACCGGTCACGGTCAAACAGCTCCGTCGATTCCTGGGGATGTGTGGGTGGTATAGGCGATTTA
The DNA here is from genome assembly GCA_960531455.1 of Urophora cardui. NCBI lineage: Eukaryota > Metazoa > Arthropoda > Insecta > Diptera > Tephritidae > Urophora > Urophora cardui. The sequence continues at coordinate 22,846,782 of OY482675.1, read as the reverse complement.
TACCATACTTCGCTACCATTGCAGCGCCAATGACGGAGTGTTTGCGCAAAGCGAAAGTGTTCGCAATGACGGATGAAGCGGTCAAGGCGTTTGGCGAGCTGAAAGACGCGCTCGTATCGACGGATGTGCTGTTCCAGAAAGATGAGGAAGGAAATTAGCGACCAATTGCCTTCATGTCCCAAAAGCTCAACTCGGCCCAACGCAACTACACCATCACGGAGTTGGAGTGCCTAGCGGCGGTTGTAAGTGTGAAAAAGTTTCGGGCGTACGTGGAAGGGCTCCCGTTCACCATCATAACGGCTTATGGGGCAAAAGGACCTCTCAGGGCGTTTGGCCAGGTGGAGTCTGAAGCTCCAAGCATTCGACTTCAAGGTGGAGGAAATATTCAAATTGAATTTTATTTTCTTTCGGTTGGTGTCACCCCAAGGAAGATAGCTTACTGGGTTAATGAGATATACATGATTAAGTGGAGCCATTGGCTAAATAACGGTAAATTGCCGATATCTCAAAAACCTTCCCATAGAATTAAAAATGAACCCGATTTTCGGAATCAGGGACCGATTTTACATATAGATAGGATAGTTACGTCCAAAGTACGAACAAAAAATTTAATTTTGTGATCCAGTGTAATCTTCACTTTGAAATAACTACGATAGCTACGTTACATCAACGTATCATTGTTAACCCAACAATAAGAGCGCTTTTACCTAACATCACAACAATTTCAAATTGACATTTTAATGTTGTTTCAAATAATATTCACTTTGAAATAACTACGATACCTTTGGATCGACCAATAAGACGTTGAATTAAAATTTTAGTTGTTCTTTCATAATGGAATGTGTTTAAATTGTCAATGTCCTGATGCATTATCCACTCACATGATATGTTAAATTGGCAATCGTCACAGTCATATTAAATATAAATGCGGTTGTCTTCATTGTAATATTTGTAAAATGGGAAAATAACAATTATTATAGTCGATGCAACAATTTTCAAGGTAGGCTGACTATCATGACCGTTTTTTGTTGAGTTGACGTCGTTTTTGTTGGATATACGTTGTTTTTTCCCTCAGTGTACTTTTTGTTTACTTGTTTTTTGTTTTTAGTTATAAAAAAATTTGTTAAATGTAAGTTAAACAAGTAAGGAAGCCTAAGTTCGAGTGGAATCGAACATTAGATACTCAGCTGTATGCTTTCATTGTTTGTTTGCGTTTGATGGAAACACGGTGTACTTTATATAAAGCGAGTGCTGCATAAAGTGGGCGTTGCCACGCCCATTTTCAAAATTTGTATCAGTCATCCAACTAAGCATATGAATATTATTCATTCCTTTATGACTTCTAGTTACAAAGATGTCACGTTACAAATTCCCAAAGGGTGTTCCAGAAATATCTTTGTTAAAAAGTAGGTATGGTCATAAACCGATTTCAATAAATTTTTGCGTGTCTATTAACACAAGCTATAAAAGTGTATAAACCAAGTTTCGTCATAATATCTCAATTATTTGTCGAGTTATGGGCTCCGAAATCTCGTAGATTCCGTTGTCTAAAAAGAGGCGGTGCCACGCCCATTTTCCAGAATTTTTCTATTTTTTGTTTCTGGTCTATTGTAGAATGAATTATCTTTATATTTGACAAAGACATCGCATAAAATGTTTTTATTAGGCCCCTTTATAGTTCCCATATATAAAAGTGGGCGTGGTCGTCAACCGATTTCGCTAAACTTTTGAAAATGTATTACTACAAGTAATAAAAGTGTATAGACCAAGTTTCGTCATAATATATCAATTATTTGTCGAGTTATAGGCTAAGAAATCTCGTAAATTCCTGCTTCTAAAAGGAGGCGGTGCCACGCCCATTTTCCAAAATCTTTGTGTTTTTTGTTTTATGTCCATAGTTGGACTCTTGCCATAAAATTTGCGGACGTTACATAAAATGGAAGTGGTTTTTAGGTTATTAACTAAATCAGCGATTTTCTGCGAATTTCGAAGTATAAATGATGAAATTCATTAGAGTGGAATTGAAGAGAAATGTCAAGGGTTGTTAAAAGCCACCACAGAAATAAGCCAAGAACAACATCTGATTAGAAAACGTTACATATATTGCGTTGCGGACGTTACATTTTTTGTCTATGATATATATATAGTACATATAAACACTTTCATATCCATGATAATCAGTAACTAATATCGCCAGAGTGATGAAATTTCATCCGTGTACTGACCTCGTTATAAAGAATTATGTGAATGTTTCGGAAGTGGTGGCTTTAATTAAGGGACAAATTTTGAAAGTTTTCAGATACCGTACGATATATATCGACGAAATTTCCTACGCGCAATGTGCTTGCTAAGACCAATGTTTGGACTAAGATTTGTCCAAATCGGTTGACCAACACGCCCACTTTTATATATAGGTATTATAAAGGGGCCTAATAAAAACATTTTAATCTGTATCTTTGTCAAATATTAAGGTAAGTCATAGCAAAATTTTGGTATGAGTCCCACTATAGACATATAACAAAAAAACTAAAAGTTTTGAAAGTGGGCGTGGCACCGGCTCTTTTTAGAGAAAGGAATCTACGAGACTTCGGGGCCCATAACTCGACAAATAATTCAAATATTACGACGAAACCATTTCTGGTAATACACGTGCAAAAACTAATCGAAATCGGTTTACAACCACCCCTACTTTTCAACGAGGTATTTAAAAAGCGCTCTTCAGAAATTCGTAACTTGATTTCTCTGTAATTAACAGTCATACAGGGATGAAATTTTGCATTAAGAATAAGATTTATAAGGTTAATCTAATGGTGGACAACATTTTTTTCCTATTTTTTCCTATTTACAGAGCTCTGCATAAAAGTATACAACCGAGTATCAAATGATCTATATTTTATATAATATAATTAGCCATAAGGCAAAACTTCCTTTTTCTTATAACACACCGTTGCGGACGTTACAATTTTCACAATACATTTTTAGGTCAAAAAAGCGTATTTTCGCGAAATCTTTTTATTGTTATCTAATCACAGAGCAAATCACTGTTTAGGTATATACATATAACATTTAATATAAATGCTATCGGTTTTTCTGTTATTAAAAAAAAAAAACTGATTTTTGCGTTGCGGACGTTACACATCAGGAAGGGATTTAAAATTTCAGAAATTTCCGCGTAATTACAAATACAGGCTATTTTGTAATATAGAAATCAATAGAGCATAGACAAAAGATGCGAAAAATTTAAAATTGACAACAAAATCTCTTTTCTGAGGTTAGTGAGAGCTTAAAGAAAAAGGCGAAAAAATACGGAAATACTTGGCTCAGCGGCCTCAAGAAGTCTGATGAGGGGATGTGGTGGTCTCCTAAATGGAACCATAACTACCAAAAAATTTTTTCAATTTTTCTTAATTATAAACTGGCCAATAGCTCATATAAAATTCACATAATATAATTATTAGAATTAAAACGGCCATGTAAAAACAAACGTAAATATGTAAATCGGAGAGCCTGCCGAAAAAACAAAATCTGAAACAATAACAAGCATTGCCTGTACAAAAGCTTTGCTTGTTAATAGCTTTAGAACTTTGTAAAAAACAAAACACACAATCGCACCAACATACTAGGTAGCAAAGACAGAGTGTCATTAAGCTAATTTTGTTGGTATGTGGATTGTAATATAAGGAAAATTGAAATTTAAACGAAACAAAGCTGACGGCGGTGGTAGCTCAATGGGATGACATTGGACTACCAATCGAAACGACCTAAGTTCGATTCTCGGTTGAGGCCGCTGGAAGAAGTCTGATGAGGGAATGTGGTGGTCTCCGAAATGGATCCATAACTTCTACCAAAAAATTTTTTTCAATTTTTCTTAATTATAAACTGGCCAATAGCTGATATAAAATTCACATAAAATAATTATTAGAATTGAAACGGCCATGTGAAAACATACATAGATATATCTTTATGTTTGACAGAGATATCGCTTAAAATGTTTTTATTAGGCCACTATAGTTCCCATATATAAAAGTGGGCGTGGCCATCAACCGATGTTGACAATTTTTCGTCCAAAGATTTGCCTAAGTAAGTACATCACGCCTACCAAATTTTATCGCAACAGTTTCTGAGTCTGCAACAGTTTCTGAGTTATGACATATCAAACTTTCGATGTTTTACCCTTAATAAGTGGGCGTGGCACAGCCCATTTTCCTAACTTTCACTATATTTCTCCATTAGGGCTCGAGCTCATTATGTGTGTAAAATTTTATCACTCTAGCTATAATAGGGACTGAGATAGGACATTTCCGATTTTTCTATATATGAAAAGTGGGCGTGGCCATGATCCGATTTCGCCCATATTCAATACCAACCGTGTCAGTCCTGATACCAACTTACATTCCAAATTTCATCAAAATATTTCAATTTTTGCGCAAGTTAGAGTGCGTAAAGACAGACAGACGGACGGACGGACATGGCTCAATCGATTACTTTTTTCACCCTGATCATTTTGATATATATAAGTCAATATCTATCTAGATTATTTTATGGTGTTACAATCCACCGTTATGTGATTAAAACTATAATACTCTGTGTACTAGTACACAGTGAGTATAAAAATTGGGTTTATTCATAAACCTTAATTAAGGAGTAATACTTAACATTATTTTATTCCATTTATTATGTGTTTTTAAGTGCACAATGTCTCACAGAACAGCAATTAATAGGAAAAAAATTAATTAATCGAAATGCAAGTTGGTACACTGGGACGGTTGGTATTGAAAATGGGCGAAATCGGACCATGACCCGCCCACTTTTCCTATATAGAAAAAATCGGAAATTTGGTATCTCAGCCACTAATATAGCTAGAGTGATGAAATTTTACAAACGTGTTGAGCTCAGGCCCCTAAGAAGAAATTTGATGGAATTTTGGAAAATGGGCGGTGCCACGCCCACTTATTAAGGAGCAAACATTGAAAGCTTTATGAGTCATAACTCAGAAACTGTTGAGATAATTCGATGAAATTTGGTACGCGTGATATACTTACTTAGGCAAATGTTTGGACGAAAAATTGTCAAAATCGGTTGACGGCCACGCCCACTTTTATATATGAGTATAATAAAGTGACCTAATAAAAACATTTTAAGCGATATCTCTGTCAAATATAAAGATATATCATTGAAATTTTATGCCAGGAGTCCACCTGCGGACATACAACGAAAAACACAAAAATTTTGGAAAATGGGCGTGGCACCGCCTCTTTTTAGAAGCTGGAATATACGAGATTTCTGAGCCCATAACTCGACAAATAATTAATATATAATGACGAAACTTGGTGTGTACACTTTTATTACTTTTGGTAATACATGTTGAAAATTTTAGCGAAATTGGTTGACGACCACGCCCACTTTTATATATGGGTATTATAAAGTGGCCTAATAAAAACATTTTAAGCGATATCTTTGTCAAATATAAAGATAATTCATTGAAATTTTGTGGCAAGAGTTCCACAATAGACCGGAAACAAAAAATAGACAAATTTTGGAAAATGGGCGTGGCAAAGCCTCTTTTTAGAAAAAGGAATATAAGAGATTTCTTAGCCTATAACTCGACAAATAAGAGATATTATGACGAAACTTGGTTTATACACTTTTATAACTTGTGTTAATAGACACGCAAAAATTTATTGAAATCGGTTTATGACCACGCCTACTTTTTAACAAAGATATTTCTGGAACACCCTTTGGGAATTTGTAACGTGACATCTTTATAACTAGAAGTCATAAAGGAATGAAATTTTGCACAAAGAATAATATTCATATGCTTAGTTGGATGACTGATAAAAATTTTGAAAATGGGCGCGGCTACGCCCACTTTATGCAGCACTTGCTTTATATAAATTACATACACCGTGTTTCCATCAAACGCAAACAAACAATGAAAGCATACAGCTGAGTATCTAATGTTCGATTCCACTCGAACTTAGGCTTCCTTACTTGTTGTTGTTGAAATTTTACTCTTCCGCAAAATTTTTGGTTAAGGACTTTCAATAAAAATAGATAAATATAAATAATGGTAAATCTGATTATTGCAATGTTAGTCTTAGAATGTTCACAATTAAATTCTCTCTAGGATAGGGAGGCTAACTTTTTGTCCCCCATAAAATTTTTTTGATTTTAGGACAGTCGAGTCTGAAATTTCTTTAAAAAAATTCGATTTTTTTCCAATTTTTATCATTCTTTTTGCCATTGTAACCAAACTACTAGACCAATTTTTGAGTGTGATGGCAAAAAATGTTTGTTGGAGCTCCCTCTACCAGATATTCCTAGATATCAAATTGTCACGATGTCTAATAAAACTTTTTGATGCACTTAGGTGATGCAATTTTTTTTTTTTTTTCGGATATATTTTTTATTGTATCATTCTTTGAGAATATAAAAATTTTTATAAAATCTTAACCTAGAATACAACTCGTTATTCGTTGCCACTGCTTCAAATAACATTTGGATGAAAAGCAATTTTATCTATATTTATATAAAAATCAAGCCCATTTCTTTGTCGCCGGCTTTCGCCCAAACGCGTGGAGGGATTTTGACCAAATTTACACACCAGCTTAGTACCTTGCCCTAGATGGTTTATATGCATATTTTTTTTCAAATCCGGAAGTCGGTTCCCGAGATATAGGTCAAAAGGTCAAAACGTGGATCCAGCTTTCCCCTGAATATTTTTGGACGATATTGGTATCAAATGAAAGGTATTGAGCAGAGAATTTACATAGAATACTACTCATTGTGATTCTTAGGTCGGGTCTCCAGTTATGGGTCAAAACGTGGACCCGGATGACCCTCGAATATTTCTGAACGATATTGGTATCAAATGAAAGGTATTGAGCAGAGAATTTACATAGAATAGTACCCATTGTGATTCCTAGGTCGGGTCTCCAGATATGGGTCAAACATGGACCCGGATGACCCTCGAATGTTTCTGAGCGATATTGGTATCAAATGAAAGGTATTGAGCAGAGAATTTACATAGAGTAGTACTCATTGTGATTCCTAGGTCGGGTCTCCAGATATGGGTCAAATCGTGGACCCGGATAACCCTCAAATGTTTTTGAGCGATATTGGTATCAAATGAGAGGTCCTGATGATGACTTCAGCACAGAACTATTATAATTGTGATGCCCAGCCCGGGTCTCCAGATATAGGTCAGAATGTGGACCCGGATGACCCACGAATGTTTCTGAGCGATATTAGTATCAAATGGAAGGTGTTGAACAGAGAATTTATATAAAATAGTACCCATTGTGATTCCTAGGCCGGGTCTCCAGATATGGGTCAAACATGTACCCGGATGACCCTCGAATGTTTCTGAGCGATATTGGTATCAAATGAAAGGTATTGAGCAGAGAATTTACATAGAATAGTACTCATTGTGATTCCTAGGTCGGGTCTCCAGATATGGGTCAAAACGTGGACACGGATAACGCCGGAAAATTTCTCAGCGATATTGGTGTCAAATGAAGGGTGCTCAGCAGGGATTTGAGATAGAAATGAACTCATTACGATTCCTTGGTCGGGTCCCAAGGTATGAGTCAGCACCCGGACCCAGATAACACCGGGATATTTCTCAGGGATATTGGTACCAAATGAACGTGGACCCGTGGTCGGGTCTCCAGATATGGGTCAAAACGTGGACACGGATAACCCCGGAAAATTTCTCAACGATATTGGTGTCAACTGAAAGGCAGGGCTTTTACATAGAGATGAATTCATTATGATTCTTAGGTCAGGCCCCAGATGTAGGTCAAAATGTGGATCCGGATGGCCCCGGATAATTTCTCAGCGATATTGTTATTTAATCACGGCACATGACGATTCCTAGGTGGGATCCCCAAGATATGGGTCAATATGTGGACCCGGATAACACCGGGATATACCTTAGGGATATTGGTACCAAATGAACGGGGTTGAGCGGACTCTTATGTAGAGCCGTACCCATTACGATTTCTTGATCAAGTCTCCAGATAGCGTAGCCATTATTGTTCCTAGCTGAAGTTCCCAGATGTGGATCATTAAGTGGACCCGGATGAGCCCGGGATGCTTCTGAGCAATACTTATATAAAATGAAAGGTGTTGACCGGGTCTGCTATATATAGATATTTTCATAGAGATTCTTAGTCCCGATACCCAATTATGGGTAAAAGAGACGATTCGGACGCCACGGAATGTTTTTAAGCAATGATGGTATGAAATGAGAAGTGGAATGCATGGTATGTTATGCTAAACCCAGTTCCCTAGGGAAAGGGGAAGAGTAATGAGACTGGGAAAGGCAAAGAGATGGCAAAGGAGAGGGAGAATATAATAAAAATGGAATGAAGAGGATGGGGAGAGAGACAGTAAGACAGGGAATTAGAGAAAGAATAAGAGGGGGGAATAAAAAGGAGAAAGACAGAAAAGGAGAGGTAAGAGAGAGCGATAGAGAAAGGGAAGCGGAAATGTGACAGGAAAGATAAAAATGGAAAGGGAAAGAGAAAGAGAAAAGTAGAGGGAAAGGGAGTTGGAGACTAATACGAAGAAAAATGGGATAAGAACATGAAGAGGGCAAACTTTTGAAAGTATCAATTTTTTCCTTCACATTTTTTAAACTTATCTGAATTGTGCTGAGCACTGCAGCCCGAGGTAATGGGCTAAACAGAATCAGTACTTCTCCGTCATGACGGACAAGGAAGAAACTGACAGCTGAGTAGACTGTGTATATTTTGCTCGTGCAACGCTACATTGGCAACGTATCAGTCGCCGGATCCGGCATACTTTGCCAATTTCTATTTTGCCGTACGTCAGTAATAAAAGATGTGTTCGGTGAAGGCATTAGAGTACTCTAGTGCAGAAAATTGCGTTCGATAACTCGTTTTTGTACTAAACTGTGCAGAACTATGTTTTGTAACCAACTCAAAATTAAATATTAGTATTAAGTTAATACTATTAATACATATTCCATGCGATTTTGCTCTTAGCAATTGGTTAATTTTCGTTTTTTGACGCCTTTACATAAAACTTCTGTGACAAATGTCTGATAGTGTTCTACCCTACACTTTTAGTGCATTCACCGAACACATAAAGGTTGTTCTCTCTGTGTGATTTTGGCCTGGCAAATTTGCCGAGATGACATAAGTGTGATAAATTTGCCGAGCACAAAAACAAAATACACGTCTTGTCAAATTTGGAGGTTCGGCAAATTTGTCATACCCCAACCCGTGATATTTGATATCATGAGAAAAATATCACGGGAAATGCAACCATGTTATTACATTCACAATAGTCTTCTATGAGAAGTGAGTTTGAATTTATGTTTCTAGTTCTTTTTTTAAGTAGTTTATTTTATTCAGATAAAAAATTAATTAATTCGAAATTGAAGCAAGCAAAGCAAAGCGACAACAGTCGTATAAAGAGTGGAAAGAATATGACTAACATGCTAGTTCACAATGAAGTCAGTTAGAATTTTATTTTCTTAAAGGTGCGCTCTCTCTGTGTGGCAAATTTCTCAAGATATCATGATATCTCGGCAAAAAGATTAGACATAGAGAACAACCTTATATTTTATGTGCCACTCTTTCCGCTACGTACGACCTGTCAGTCGAAAACGACGTACGTCATGACGGAGAATTACTGATTCTGCTTAGCGCTTAATTTCGGTTTCTAGATACATCCAACATATTTTAAAGTGTGTCGTTTTTCGCTTCAAGTACCTACAATAGGAAGTGGGCCAAAGCAAAGCTTGGCCGGGTACAGCTAGTTTAATATAAAATAAATACTTGTGAAGACATATCTGTAGTAGTATACTTATGTGAGTATTTTTTGGCTTTACTTATAGTATTTATGTACGTAATTTCATTTTATATTCGGCTTGATGTTCTTCATTTTCATTTTCATTATATAGTATGTATTTATGCCGTCGGAATGTAGTGGAATTCCAATCAGCTGGTTGTAAAGTATTAAAAGTTCGAGACTTGAGGACAGGACCCTCGAGGAAACAATTGTGTGTTGCAAAAGTAAATGCTGTTGCAGTTTACGGATTGGAAGGAATTCCAATAAGCTGCATGTATGAAATTGGGAGATTTTACGGCCTAATGGGATAGGATCGTACGGAACACTCATGTATTAGTAAAGGCTGTTGCAGCTTTTGGAATGGAAGGAAATGCATTAAGTTGCATTTTTTTTAAATTTGGAGGTTGTACGACCTAATAGGATAGGCTCCTCGAAGTTTTAATTTTAGTGGCTCTAGCCTTGGTCACAATTAAGCAGAATATCCTTTCTTTTTAACCGCTTAGGATACCTCTGTTCTAATAGATTCTTAGCCAATATGTTTGGATGGTTGACTAGCCTGCTTGTGTAATTAGATTGTATTTTTGTTATTTCTTCACTCACAGTGTTTATCTTTAGGTCGCTATGGATAGGGCAATTTTTCATATACCAAGGCGCTCTACATATTGACCTTAACGTTGCAGTCGTTGGATTCTTTCTAAGGTGGATTTGGATGCAGAACCCCAAAGTTGCATCCCATATATCCAAGATGGTTTAATCACCACCTTAAATAATAGTAATTTGTTCTCGAAGCTCAATTTGGATTTTGGACCAATTATCCATTGTAATTTGTTTATTTTCAACTTAGATTGAACTATTTTGTTATCAATGTGATTTTTCCATATCAATCTTCTATCCAGTGTGATACCAAGGTATGTTACGAAGTCTTTCTGGGGTATCGTTTCACCATTTATTGTAACTGAAGGGCATGTGTCTCTTTTTAGCGCAAAAGTTACTTGGATGCATTTGGACTCATTGACTTTAATTCTCCAGGTCGAAATCCACTCCTCTAGTGTTTTTAGATGGTGCTGTAGTCGACTTGTAGCCACGATGGGATTTGAGTGGACGCTTAGAATTGCTGTGTCATCCGCAAATGTTGATGTTAGAAGATTTTCGTTTGTTGGCAGATCACTTGTAAAAATTAAGTATAGAATGGGACCTAAAACGCTTCCTTGTGGGACTCCTGCAGATATATCACGGTAGGCAGGAAGCGACGATAGGTTGCATGAAAATGTCGAGAAAAAAGGAAAGTGGGGTTGTGTTATGTGATGTTTATAGATGAAACATCCGTTGAAATTAAAATCCGAGCTGCTCCTTTTTCAAGGATATCCACATTTTTTGTTTTTTTTGAAAGGATCAAATATTGAGGAAATCGAATATTCGCCACCGTCCAAATTTTTCCGATTTCAATACATTATTTGGTCGCTAAGGGATACAAAAAACGGTATTAAAAAGAAAACAGGACACCTGTAGTGGAAAAATCCAATGTGAACAGGACCTAAAGGATAACCACTGAAATATAAAATAACACAAAAAGTACCCACTTTAATTTGCGTATAACACCTAAAATGTTAACTCTACGTGAAAATTTCTTATTATATGTTTCATTCAGAATAAATAAAGAAATATTTCTTTAATATACAATTTTGATGTACCTGCAGTGCTTAATGTACTTTTGTGCATCTAAAGTGAAAATTTCAAAAAAAGTACGTTTTTTTATGGTGCTATTTTAAGTTCAAATATTTTTCTAGTTTATGTAAATATTTTAATCTAATGATCCAACTCTCATTCCTACACATCTCTACGTTAATACTAAAAAAGAGTTAGAGCTGAGATACGCGCTAGCTGTGCACGGTGGGCGGGAAGCAACAATAGGTTGCATGGGAATATCGTAAAAACGATGGCCCAACGAATATGTGCCTAGCTGTGTGCTGGTACTAATTTTCGTTTAAAAAAAATGTTGGAGATTTTATTCACGCTTGCTGTGTGTTTATGAAGTATATTAGAATATCAGTTTACGTAAGTGTTTAGCCGGCGATCGTTTTTTCGATATTTTCATGCAACCTATTGTTGCTTACCGCCCACCGTGCACAGCTAGCGCGTATTTCAGCTCCAATTCTTTTTAATATTAACGTATAGATATGTAAGAATGAGAATTGGATCATTAGATTAAAATATTTACATAAACTAGAAAAATATTTGAACTTAAAATAGCACCATAAAAAAAACGTACTTTTTTTGAAATTTTCACTTTAGATGGACCAAAGTGCATTAACCACTGCAGGTACATCAAAATTGTATATCAAAGAAATATTCCTTTATTTATTCTGAATGAAACATATTATAAGGAATTTTCACGTAGAGTTAACATGTTAGGAGTTATACGCAAATTAAAGTGGGTACTTTTTGTGTTATTTTATATTTCAGTGGTTATCCTTTAGGTCCTGTTCACATTGGATTTTTCCACTACAGGTGTCCATTTTTCTTTTTAATACCTTTTTTTGTATCCCTTAGCGACCAAATAATGTATTGAAATCGGAAAAATTTGGACGGTGGCGAATTTTCGATTTTCTCAATATTTGATCCTTTCAAAAAAAACAAAAAATGTGGATATCCTTGAAAAAGGAGCAGCTCGGATTTTAATTTCAACGGATGTTCCATCTATAAACATCACATAACACAACCCCACTTTCCTTTTTTCTCGACATTTTCATGCAACCTATCGTCGCTTCCTGCCTACCGTGATATAGAACTTCCTGTGGTATAGCTTTTTTGCCTTACTCGGAATTTTCTTTCAGTTAGAAAGCATTCTAGAGTCGCGCAAATGTTATATGGAAGTGTGCGTCTTAGTTTGTAGAATAGCCCTTCCAGCCATACTTTGTCGAAGGCCTGTGCCACATCTAAGAATACTGCAGTGCAATATCGTTTGGTTTCAAAAGCGGACCGTATGTTTGATACGATTCTATGCACTTGCTCTATCGTACCATGTTTCTCTCTAAAGCCAAATTGGTGACTTGGTATGGTCCCATGCAATTCCAAGATGGGCTGCATTTTTCTCACCAACAATTTTTGAAATATTTGGCAAAAAAATGGAGATTAGGCTTATTGGTCTATAAGAGCTCACCACTGTCGGGTTTTTGCCTGGTTTGGGAATCATTATTATTTCGGATAGTTTCCACGTTTCAGGAAAGTGGCATAGGTTTAGGAGACTGTTGAAAATATATAGTAATAACTTAGTTCCAACTGCAGGGAGCTGTTTTATCATTTCGCCCGTTATCCTGTCATACCCAGGTGCCTTGTTTTTCTGAATGTCATTAGAAATAACCTTGATCAAGTCGTTTATATGGAATCGAAGCGCAACTGCTGGTAAGGGCGAAACAGTTTCAAGGGGGATGTTGTTGCCTTGATGAGATGTAAATACAGTTGAAAGATAACATGCAAATGCGATTCCTTTCTCTTGATCGCTTTGAGCAAAGTCGCCTTTATGCAACCGTAATGGAGGGTCCTGCAGGACTGGGCTTTTGAAATTTTTAAGTGCGCGCCACAGGGAGTATTCTGTTGCAGGTGTGGCTGATAATGATATCAATCTATTTTGAAAATCTGTTTCCCTGCTAGTCTCCAATAGTTCTTGAAGTTCTTTCGTGCATTTGTTTAATTCGTATTTCAGAAATTGAGAACGGAGCCTTTGCCAGTCTCTCCTAAGTTTTCTTTTCTTCAATACCAAGTTGGTGATGGCTTCCCCCTTCAAGAAACTGGGATTTTGGGCACATGTTCTTTTAATCCGTGAGTTGGTTGCTACTCTTGCTGCCATTTGGAGAGCGTTAGTGAAACCGATAATCGCACTGTCCACCTCGCCAGGTGGCTTGCATTTAAGTTAATATGGGAACTTATATATTTTTTGTACTTAAGCCAGTTAGTATATTTATTAGTTAAGCTAGGAATTAGTTCGTAAAAAGTTGGGGATGTGTTAATAGTTATAAGGCTAGGTGAGTGATCGGATGATAGATCGAAAAGTGGTTTTATCTGAACTCTTCCTCGCTCTAGGCCGCGAGTAACACCAAAGTCGATGAAGTCGGGTGTTTTGCTTCTATCAGCAGGCCAATTTGTTGGTTGACCGGTGGAAATTATATCTAAACTATTGATTTGAATAGCTTTGAACAGGTTTCTTCCCTTTGGTGATATTAAGGTTTGCGCACGATGAAATTAGTGCACAAAATATTTGAAATAACTTGTAAGTTAGATAATATATTAAAAGTTAATGCACGGGATTCTAAAATAAATTAAATTTATGTTTATAGTTATTAAACACATTTTTCAAATTAATGCGTTTTTATGCACAATTTAGCTTTTTTCAATATGCCTCCAATTAGCCTTCAAACTGTAACTTCGGAAACTTTTTTGCTTGAAGATAGCCATTTTTTTACAAAATTGTTAGTGGTTTCAGTAACTTGTTTTGTGCCCTTCATAATCCTTTTTACTAGAGCCAAATATCTTTCGATGGGTATGAGCTCCGGGCAGTTAGGCGGATTGGCTTGTTTGGGCACAACAACTATATGGTTCTTTTCATACCCCTGATCTACCGATTTGCTATAGTGGCACTAAGCTAAGTCAGGCCAAAAAAGTAGATACGTCATCCTGTCTTATGAATGGCAAAAGTCGTTTTTGCAAACACTCCCTTTTATATAATTCACTATTAATTGTTCCCATTGTAACAAAAGAGATGCTTCTTTTACCACAGCTACAAATGGCTTGCCAAACCAAAAATTCTTAGGAAACTTTGTTTTATTTTGGGTCTTGAACTCCTCCTGCACATTCCTCTACGGTCTACGGCAAAAAAATCAACACCTGGTAGTTGTGAAAAGTCTCCAAGCACATACGTTTCAAATCAATCAAAAATTTTGAGAAAATCTAAGTGTAGTGGTTTGGCCCGCTCTTTTGCCGTGTTGTTCTTTTTTGAATTTCTGTCAGGCACTTTCTGTACTTTATAAGACTTAAGCCCTTCCTCCTTCTTAACCTTCCTGATGAATGCCTGGGAGCATTACACTTTTTCAGCCACTTTTCTACCAGATATGTTGGGATTTTTCCTGAGAAGGGTTATAATCCTTTTGACGACGTTCAGATCTTTAAAGCCCTTGTTTTTACCACTTCCACCTTTCCTAACGACAGTTAGACGTTCATTATATGTTTTGATAACACGCGACCCTGTATTTCTGGAAACCTTTAGTTTCCTAGCGATTTTTTTAAATGTCCAGTTCGGATTTTCGTTATGAAATCCAATTATTTTTTCACGCACTTCTATTTCTCTGTTCATATTTGCCACAAAACGTTTTTGAATCTTTAGAAATTTGGCACTAGTATTTGTATACATTTAGTAAAACCATCTTATGTTACAAAAAAACTAAATTTGGAGGTTGAAAATTTTTACAAGTCGAAATGTATGCACTAATTTCATCAATTTTAATCTAGATCCCCAAAAATTATGTTTTGCGTTATAATCTCCCGCTGCAATTTTGTGCCTAACTTGGAGAAGAATTCAGTGAATTGGGATTCTGTTATATTGTATCGGGGGGACAATATATTGCAGTTATGGTCATTCCACCAGAACTATCATCTATATGAACGGATGTTGAGTGGATGTAATCTTTGCAATATTCTTCCAGAACGGTGCCGTGATTTAATCCCAAGTGGCATAACCCCAATTTTAATATTTGGGATTATGTCACTCACCATGGTGTGACATAATCCCAATTTTTTTACTTGGGATTATGTCACCTATGTGGAAGTGACATAATCCCAAATAAAAGGGAGCCAGAATACCAAATCACTCGAGTAGGTACTAGTGCGAAGCAAAATCGCGATTTTTGCTTCCAAATTTTTATTTTTTATAGACATATGTGCATATTTATATACCTATCGATCTATTAAAAAAAAGCGCCGCAGGCGAAAATTTGGAATCAAAATTCGCGCGATTTTTTCTTCCAAATTTTCATCTATTTATAGACATATGTACATACATATGTATACACCTATCGATCTTTTAAAAAAAAAAGCGCCGCAGGCGAAAATTTGGAATCAAAAATCGTGCGATTTTTTCTTCCAAATTTTCATCTTTTTATAGACATATGTACATACATATGTATATACCTATCGATCTATTAAAAAAAAAGCGCCGCAGGCGAAAATTTGGAATCAAAAATCGCGCGATTTTTTCTTCCAAATTTTCATCATTTTATAGACATATGTACATACATATGTCTACACCTATCGATCTATTAAAAAAAAAGCCCCGCAGGCGAAAATTTGGAATCAAAATTCGCGCGATTTTTTCTTCCAAATTTTCATGTTTTTATAGACATATATACAATGTACACAAATATTTATAAACCTATCGTTTTATTGAAAAAAGTCTGTATATATGTATGTAAATATATTTAATTTTAATGTAATTTTTTAGTTTTAATGTAATTTTTTGAGAACATGTGTATTTAAGTATTTCATCTTATACATATACTCGATGTATTATTATATAACAACATTAACTTTATTGTCAGCTTTAATTTTTTTGCTTAATGTAATAAAATCTAAGAAAGACTACTGAAATGTTTTTTGGGCTTGAAAATGACATTATCCCAATTGGGATTATGTCACTACGCCTAGGGTGACATAAGCCCAAGTAAAAAAGTTGGGCTTATGTCACCCTAGGGGGAGTGACATAATCCCAAATAAAAAATTTGGGATTATGCCCCTTGGGATTATGTCAGGGTACCTTCCAGAACATGATGTCTAATTCTTTTTTTTTATAAGTATACCGGTTCCACCTCTAGCTTTTTCTTCCGGGTGTTTGGTGTCGTAGAAAGCAAAGCCATCAATACTAAAATGATTGAAAACTGTCAAGTGAGTTTCGGACAATAGCATTATGTCTATTTGGTGGCTTTCTAGGAAGATCTGGAGTTCATTCCGGTGTTGGCTTACACCGTTGGCAGTCCAATAACCTATATTCAGGGAATTCATGGTCTTGTTAAAGCCCATATGACACTACGTTTTTTTTCTGGTATTCTACCAGGTTTTTTGTGTGAAGGAGATGGTCAAATACAGTTTTGCGTTGGTGTAAGCGAGCAAGCTATATTGAAAAAAAACCAAACAAAATACCATCTAGGCGATTAAAAACCAACGAGCCAGCTTGTATTTCGGTAGGTTTTTTGGCATTCGGTCATTTTTTCTGACGATTTTTCCAATTTGACAACCATAAAATAAATTATATTTTAAATAAAAAAATATATGGAAATACAAATTTTAAATTTGCCTCTTGTAAGCTTCTGCTTTGGCCGTAAGGGTAAGGAAGAAGTTCGCAAGAAAAATTATATTGCGTACTGGCTTCCCTTTATAACACGGAATACAAAGCTATCCTGCCCTTTGGGTTTCATAACTTTTTTATTTCCGTAATTTAAATCAAATTTCCAAAAAAAAATAATTTTTAAAATAAATATTATTTTCATTTAGTTTGAAGTTTAATGTCAATCAAATTATTTTTGAGGGAGTATTTGTCTCTTTTCAACCTATAGAACAATTGTTTTTGTATTTTGACTTTCGGTGGGTTTTCAAAACCAAAAAAACCAGGGAAAAAATGTAGTGTCATATAGGCATAAGATTGTTTGTAGTAGGAGGTTTTGGTTCCTAATTAATTCTTGCATCATATTTTGCATTGATTTCATAAGATCTTGCATCATTTGCACAAAGCTGTTTAACGTTTTTTCCAAATTTGTAGATGGAGTGAGAATCTCCTGCGTTTCTGGCTCCTTCATACCTTTCAGGGCTTCTGAATATGTCCTAAAAGGTACCCTGACATAATCCCAAGGGGCATAATCCCAAATTTTTTACTTGGGCTTGTGTCACCCTAGGCGTAGTGACATAATCCCAATTGGGATAATGTCATTTTCAAGCCCAAAAAAACATTTCAGATTTTTTCTTAGATTTTATTACATTAAGCAAAAAAATTAAAGCTGACAATAAAGTTAATGTTGTTATACAATAATACATTGAGTATATGTATAAGATGAAATATGTATGTATCTACTTAAATACACATGTTCTCAAAAAATTACTTTAAAACTAAAAAATTACCTTAAAATTAAATATATTTACATATATAAAGACTTTTTTCAATAAAACGATAGGTATATAAATATTTGTGTACATTGTATATATGTCTATAAAAAGATGAAAATTTGGAAGAAAAAATCGCGCGATTTTTGATTACAAATTTTCCCCTGCGGCGCTTTTTTTTATTTTACATCGATACGTATATACATATGTACATATCGACGGCTGATAATAAGATCGCCCTATTTCAAAAATTGTTTCAAAAACGCCCTATTTGAAAAATTGTTTCAATAACGTCCTATTTCAGATTTTGCTTCAAGAACGCCCTATTTGAAAATTTGTTTCAATAACGTCCTATTTCAGACAATTATTCAAAAACGCCCTATTTCAGAGAAATATATATGGAATTTTCTTTGAAATAGGGCGTTTTTGAAGCAAAATCTGAAATAGGACGTTATTGAAACAATTTTTCAAATAGGGTGTTCTTGAAGCAAAATCTGAAATAGGACGTTATTGAAACAATTTTTCAAATAGGGCGTTTTTGAAAAAATGTTTGAAATAGGGCGATCTTATTCTCAGCCGTCGATATGTCTATAAAAAATAAAAATTTGGAAGCAAAAATCGCGATTTTGCTTCGCACTAGTACCTACTCGAGTGATTTGGTATTCTGGCTCCCTTTTATTTGGGACTATGTCACTCCCACATAGGTGACATAATCCCAAGTAAAAAAATTGGGATTATGTCACACCATGGTGAGTGACATAATCCCAAAGTTTAAAATTGGGGTTATGCCACTTGGGATTAAATCACGGCACCGTCCTGAAACGATTCTGAGGAACGTTGTTATAGGTCGTATTTGGAACATTTTGTGGTTTTGGAACTAGTTTGATCTTTGGGGTCGAGGTGCAACTAGTGGTTTTCTGAGTACTCTTTTCCTTTAAGGAAGTATACACCGGGCAGCCCCTGTAATTCGCAGTGTGATTTTCTCCGCAATTGCTACATTTCTTTAATTGCGAGTTGTCTCTTGGTTTCACACAATCCTTGGAGGTATGTAAATCCCCACATATAACACAAACACTAGGCAAGGTGCAGTATCGCTTAGTGTGCCCAAACTCCTGACAGTTGTGGCATTGTACAGGTCCCACCCGTTTGTGTGGTTCTTCCACCGAGATACGACGGTGCAGAAGGTACCGCAGGTTGTATATGGGATGTACATCTCCCTTCTTTAAGAGTTGGAACTCTGGATCTATTTCTACTCGAAACATTGGCTGTGGTATGTTCGATTTGTTTTTTATATTATGTACATATCGTACTTTAAACCCTTCTTCTTTTAGAGCATTCTCAATTTCAGTTGGACTTACGGAACTTTCTATTCCTTTCAACACAACAGACAAGCCGCGGCTACTCTTCAGCTGGAATGTATAGAAAGACTTCTTGTTTTTTCCAAAGTCGTTGGTTACTTTACGGAAGTATTCCTCGTCGTACGTTTGGATTTTGACTTCCTGGATATTTCCCTTTTTAATTGGTACAATGTGGAAATTCTTTCCCCCTATCAACGCTATCAATTTGTTTACAAGTAAGCCAGAACTTGGTTCTCTCAGGTAGATTGGTGGAGGTTTGGATTTTTTTTGCGGTATTTCCGGAGTCTTATCATCCTTTTGCGCAAGAAGGCTAAGTCTGTTATTGGCTAATGCTACTTGGGGTGCATCATTTGATGGTTCTTTCACCGTGGAATTTTTTAAAACTTTATTAGGTTTACCACTTTTTTCCGGGACCGCTTTCTTTTAACTACTGATATATAGCGGTCCATTCCGGTTTGAACCTTTTCGCCCACTTTTTGCATTTCACTACTCGTTTTTGAGTTAGATGCAGCTGTTGCGTTATTTGAATTCCTTAAGGATTGAGGTATAGGAAATTGCGGAATATTTCCAGGAATAGCGGGTGAGCAGGATCTTGCTCTTTGATCGTCTGTTTTATCTTTACGCACGTTTAGGTTGGTTTCATTGGTACTGCACCTCTATGTGAAATACCCATTGTTCCTCAATATGTTATTGTTAGAGTGAGTGCCTGGAGCACTCATGTATTTTATTTTATTTATTTTATATTATTTTAGTCTGTTTTATTTTTATTTTATTTATTTTATTTTATTTTATTTTATATTATTTTATTTTATTTATTTATTTCCTTTTATTTGTATTTTATTTATATATATATATGTATATTATCAATTTGGACTTGTGCAGTGCACTAACTGCCGGCAATGCAGTTCACCGGAAATGCAGGATTTCAGCTGATCCAACTGTCGAAAGGGGTTGGCAGCGCCACCTGCTGGTACAGCACAGCTGATGCAACTGTGCGCAAAACAAAATGTTGCTTAGTATGTCTGTATTTATATGTTTATCTTTATGTATGTATATACATATGTATGTAAAAAGTATTTATTAAAACTATTAGGTTCTTAAATACTTATCTTTTGTAGAACTTTCACGATCCCGTCGGAGTAGGAAAATCGTTTCCCAAATTTCTCGGCACAAATTTTAAAAGCCGATTAATATTGAGAAAATACGAAAATTAATAACAAAATCACGGAGCGATACAATTTGGCTTATGAAGCTGCCAGTGTTGCCAATGGAAACACAATGTGATGCAATGTCTTGCATATATGGCTTTTTCTACATTTTTACCGACATCTCAAAAACTGGGTCTGCTACAAAAAAATGGAGATGATATTCGGAATCAGCGTAAAATTTCCCTTTAGAAAAGTATTATTTCATTTTTGGTGGTTAAAGTTGATCAAAATTTGTCGAGTAGTGTTATTTAACCCATTAGTGGTCAAAGCACACCTACAATAAATATAAAATATATCATTGGGTGTTCCCAAATTGGCACAGCAACCACTAATGGGTTAATATATTTTCTAATCAATTTAAAATATGGTGGGACCGCGCCAAATATGTATGTATACAAACTTTCGACATTTTTCTTCCACTACAACAGCCAAATAGATCTAAAAAGGTAGGCTCGGTGGCGAATTCAGAAACTACTTTTTTCATTTATTTTGTAATGTCAAAATCAAAGCGAATTCACATCGTGGCCAATAGGAATGGGCGAGTCCAGGCGAATTCAGATTTAAACACGTCGAAATATCATTTTGACATTACACTCTACTAACTACAATAACAAAATACATAGGGAATTTCTGAATTCGCCACCGAGCCTACCTGGTAATTCTGCCTTGACAACAGCGACGTCTGCGGCGGATAAAGGTATTAAAATGTTTGTTGGAGATTTTTGGCGATATGCAATCCAGAATCGCACTTTAGAAAAATCGCCTAAAGTTCGGATAATTTTTGGGGTTTTGGCGATGGCGAAATCTAGAATCCGGGTACTGAACCTTCAAGCGTTTTTTCAACTGTTGTGGCGCTTTGACAAAATGAACGAAGGTAAAAACTTAATAGAATTCAAATCGTCCTACCAACAGGAAAAACACCTACTAGCTTTGGTATGAAAAACCCAGTAATGGCATTTCTGTTACCTATTTGCATAACGATGTTGTTATAAAGTTTATGACGTTGTTGTTGTTTGTGCTAAACCAGGGTTGCGTGATTTTGATTTGGCTGAATCACGAATCAAAAATATTTTCTGATTCTTGATTTAAAATATTTTCAAATAAAAGGTAATTTTTATTTGTGATTCGTTTCAAAAAAGAATTAAAAATACCCTTTGATTCGTGATTCAAGTTATTTTCAAATAAAAGATAAATTTTTTGATTCTTGATTCAAACTTGATTTCAAATCAAAATTATTTTGAATTAAAAAATATTTTTGAATCGGTAAAATTTTTGATTCAAATCAAAAATATATTTTGAATCAAGAATCAAAAAATATGTTTGATTCTAAATAATTTTTTGATTCTTTTGAGAAATGAATCACAAATAAAATTTACCTTTGATTTGGAAATCGTTTGAATCACGAATCAAAGGGTATTTTTGATTCTTTTGTGAAATGAATCACAAATATAAACTATCTTTTATTAGAAAGTATTTTGAATCACGAACCAAGTTGATTCTTTATTTGAAAGTTGATTTGAAATCAAAATTGATTCGAAATCACGCAACCCTGTGTCAAACATTTTCGAGATGAAATTCTTATTTTTGTAATACCGGGAAGGAATTTGCTGTAATTTTTATTGACTTTGTTTTTGTATAGCTCCGTTAGTCACATTTTGTTATTTTTTAATATTTGATGTCTTTCTAGAAAAAGCTTAAAATTTGTAGCAGAAGCAGCAATGACTGAAATATTATTCATAAAATAAATTAGCAAATGCTTATTCATTTCAGTAAAAGGTTTTTAAGCAATTGCTTTTGCTAAGGACTGATCCCACACAACGATTGCTCAGAAAAAACAACAACATCATCAACGACTTATACAAGCAACATAGCATTAATCTGGGGTTAAAAAGGCAACTAACCTGCACTGCAGCAACAGCGCCGAGATTCTGTGTTAGCAAGTGTATTGTGCGAAAGACTGAAGTCCGTCGTCAAAAATCTGAATGGATCTTATCAGTGTGCCATCAGACCTGGTAAGTCTTCCATCGATCAGATCTTCACAATACGCAAAATACTGGGAAAAAAATCCACGAAGAAGTAACCGACACACACCATCTCTTTGTCGATTTAAAGCCGCATTTGACAGCACGAATAAGAATATGCCGCAATGTCTGAATTTGGTTTCCCTGCAAAACTTATACGGCTATGCCAAATGACGTTGACTAACACCACCAGCACCGTCAGAATTGAGAAGAACCTCTACGAGCCGTTCGATGCCAAACGAGGTTTCAGACAAGGTGACTCTCTTTCGTGTGACTTCTTCAATTTGATGATGGAAAAGATAATACGAGCTGCAGAACTTATACCACAAGAGTGTGCAACTGCTGCGGTACGCCGATGATATCGACATCATTGGCAATAACACTCCCGCCGTACGCTCTGCCGTCTCCAAGCTGGGTAAAGAGGCTAAGAAAATGGGTTCGGTGGTTAACGAGGACAAGACGAAGTACCTCCTGTCATCACACAAATAAACAGCACGCCTTGGCAGCCACGTCACTGTTGACAGCTACAAATTCGAAACTGTTAAGGACTTCGTCTATTTGGGAACCAGTATTAACACCAATAATCATGTCAGCACGGAGATCCAACGAAGAATCACTCTTGCCAATAAATGCTACTTTGGACTATGTAGGCAACCGAAGAGTAAAAACCTCTCTCGACAAACAAAAATCACACTTTACAGTACGCTCATCGTTCCAGTCCTCATGTACGGCGCAGAAGCATGGACAATGTCAAAATCAAATGAGATGATAAAGGCTGAAATTTGAATATATCATTTGGGAGACTCTAAAAAGACGATATCTTTTCAGCCAGACACTTTCCATGTGGGGAAACCCCTGCCAGACACCCCTAAAAACTCGAAAAATGGCACCTTACTTCATTTTATAAAGGCTGAAATATGGATATATCATTTAGGAGACCCTAAAAAGACGATATCTCTTTAGCCAGACACTTTCCATGTGGGGAAACCCCTGCCAGACACCCCTAAAAACTCGAAAAATGGCACCTTACGTCATTTTATAAAGGCTGAAATTTTGATATATCATTTAGGAGACCCTAAAAAGACGATACCTCTTTAGCCAGACACTTTCCATATGGGGAAACCCCTGCCAGACACCCCTAAAAACTCGAAAAATGGCACCTTACTTAAGTCATTTTATAAAGGCTGAAATTTGAATATATCATTTAGGAGACTCTAAAAAGACGATATCTCTTCAGCCAGACACTTTCCATGTGGGGAAACTCCTGCCAGACACCCCTAAAAACTCGAAAAATGGCACCTTACTTACGTCATTTTATAAAGGCCGAAACTTGCCGCTCATATTCGTACATACATATGTATGTATGGACATATTTATCTATATACATATATATGTACACATGTACATAAATATTTCCATACATACATATGTACATACATACATACATTTTGTATACATATGTACATATCCTTGCACAAATCTTTGGATTATGTATCGATTTGAGGTAGTTTGTAGTACTTACAAAGTGATCATTAATATTGCCCCAACTGGCCAACCAATTAATGTATTTACATCTGCTCATAGCTAGTCGAATATTGTAACGAACACCAAATGTTTGTCTTTTTAAGATATTAAGTATTAAATTTCTTTAATTTAATTTACCTATAAATTAATTGACCATATGCAAGTCCCAAACAGCATACGTCTACGTTTTGGGTTATAACTCTTCAATTTTTGCAGCTAAAATTGTGAAATTTTGTATTTAGAGCATTTATTGTACACAAAGCGCTGACGGCGAAAATCATCGGTATCAAATGACGATAACATAGAGAACCCATACCGCGATTTTGGGTCAAGGAAAAAAGAGTGCATTCTAGTTTTCCTATACCGCAAGATAAATTAATATTTTAAAATACTGTTCATATATTGAATTGACTTATCTCAAAGAAGTTTGCAAAAAATTTAAGATGTATTGTACGCAACAAGAGATAATAGCGAAAATATGCGATTTTGGGCATTCAGCCTCCATAACCGGAAATCAGGCTATATCTCAAAAACGGATCATCCGATTTTAATTCGGATTTCATATCTGGATTCAGCACAAAATTCTGCTTCAATTCGATGTGCATATTGGCCTGGATATTTTATTGTCGATTTTTGCCCAATTTTTATTTTCAAAAATGCGTCTTGGTTTCTAAAAACCTAATTCCGGAACATCAAAATTAATTTTAGACAAATGTCGTGGAGGATTTTTCTACTCAGAAAAATTAGAGGAATCCAAATTTCGATAGCGCGGTATCGATTAATTTCCCTCCATACAAATCGCCCCATCCTAACATACATACATATATTTGTATGTTCATTGGGGTGGCCCAAAGGTGTATGCAGAAAATAAAGTTCTCCCGAAATCCGCGCAACAACTCGCATATCATGCGACTGTACTACGGAAATCTATATCGGATATTTGTTTAAAATAAAGTTTAGAGGTCGCGCAAATGCCTCCAAATTTCCTTCTCCTTTTACATTACATTACATGATGACATATAATTTTTTGGACTTTAACGTTTTTTGAACCACCTTAATGTCTTAGTTTTTTTTAGATACATAGTTCGCTTGAACCGTTAGTTAAACAATGTAACAAGATTTGAGAAAGTTGCTTGTTTACATTTGCTTATTTTGCTGAAATTAGTTTAACTATGCTCATGAAAATACATGTATATATGTACATACATATATCGTCGCTCCCAACGAAGACTAGCACACTTCGTTGTTCGCGTGGAAGACTAGCATGGTTCAGTTCTCTGCGTGGAAGACTAACATGCTTCACTTGTTTGGGTGGAAACTAACATACACTTCTGTTTGTTAGAAATAAGCTTGGGGGTTAGGCACATAAGGAGGATAGTCCGAGGAGTGAAAGATATTTGGTAAGTAACTGTAAGAACAATAATTCATACTGCAATAAAACTTTAAACAGGAACCTTCAGCCAAACTATGTATATGAAAAGTATATGAGTTTCAAATATTCCAAGACTTGTACTAGGCCTACTTTTAAGTATGTGCATAGGTTGTGCAAATAAAACCTGGCTTTCTCTTTAGTGTTTACACAGTTTCATTCTTTATCCATACAAAAAAGTGGCATATACATCTGACAAAACATATCGTGTAATACCCCTTCAAGAAATGAAGCATGATAGTCTTCCATGTGAACAACGAATTATGCTAGTTTTCCACGTAGAGAACTGAAGCATGCTAGTCTTCCACGCGAACAACGAAGTGTGCTAGTCTTCCACGCAGAGAACTGAATCATGCTAGTCTTCCACGTGAACAACGAAGTATGCTAGTCTGCCAAGCAAACCACGAACCGTGCTAGTCTTCCACGCTAACTGAACCGTGCTAGTCTTCGTTGGGAGCGACGATATAGCCATATTCATAGATACCCTAAAAATAAATGCAAATCAATTCGGGATGCACGCGGGATCGCTTGCTGTAAAACAAAACCATGATCTGCGCCCATTAGCGGTGAAATACTGAGTTTCTGTCCCGAAATTCAATGCAATTCCTCTCTGACAAAAAACCTCACAGCTACCTAAAAAAAGGATTGCGTGAGTTGCAAAATAATACAAACCTCAGATACATATGTACGTATGTATTTATATACCCTGCAAAAAAGTTTTACTTATTGTTGACAAATCAGGTCTAAAAAAGGGGTACGCTGGTAGCGCTGCTTCTGTTTTGCACTCACTCTGCTCCTCACTTTCTAATACTTATCTAGGCCTTATTTCGCATGGCGGATAAGCCTTTGGAATAAGGTGTGCTCTCAGAGATAGTACTCCTTATGGCCTGATGACATCGACACAGGAAAATCAGCCTTACGCCATACAAATTTGCTACGCTTATAATTTTCAGGCCTTATTTCATCAGCCTTTAATCTGCTGTTTTAATTCTTAAACTAGCAAATACCCGTTGCTTCGCAATGAGCAATATAGTTAACCAAAGTCAAGTCAAGTCCATTCAAGTCAACTCAAGTCAATTCAAGTCAAGTCAAGTCAAGTCAAGTCAAATCAATTCAAGTCAAGTCAATTCAAGTCAATTCAAACCAAGTCAAGTCAATTGAAATCAATTCAAGTAAATTCAAATCAAGTCAATTCAAGTAAATTCAAATCAAGTCAATTCAAGTCAACTCAAGTCAAGTCAATTCAAGTCAATTCAAACCAAGTCAAGTCAAGTCAATTCAAGTCACATCAAATGAAGTCAAGTCTAATCAAGTCAAGTCCATTCAAGTCAATTCAAATCAAGTCAAGTCAAGTCAAGTCAATTCAAGTCAATTCAAATCAAGTCAAGTCAAGTCAAGTCAAGTCAAATCAAGTCAAGTCTAATCAAGTCAAGTCAATTCAAGTCAATTCAAACCAAGTCAAGTCAAGTCAATTCAAGTCAAATCAAATCAAATCAAGTCAAGTCTAATCAAGTCAAGTCCATTCAAGTCAATTCAAATCAAGTCAAGTCAAGTCAATTCAAGTCAATTCAAGTCAATTCAAATCAAGTCAAGTCAAGTCAAGTCAAGTAAAGTCAAGTCAAGTCAAGTCAATTCAAACCAAGTCAAGTCAAGTCAATTCAAGTCAAATCAAATCAAGTCAACTCTAATCAAGTCAAGTCCATTCAAGTCAATTCAAATCAAGTCAAGTCAAGTCAATTCAAGTCAATTCAAACCAAGTCAAGTCAAGTCAAATCAAATCAAGTCAAGTCTAATCAAGTCAAGTCCATTCAAGTCAATTCAAATCAAGTCAAGTCAAGTCAATTCAAGTCAATTCAAATCAAGTCAAGTCAATTCAAATCAAGTCAAGTCAAGTCAATTCAAGTCAATTCAAACCAAGTCAAGTCAAGCCAAGTGAAGCCAAGTTAAGTTAAGTTAAGTTTAGTTATTCCGGGGCTATCTGGGTCCACTTGATGACCTTGTCTACCCATCACTACGGCTCTATGTTGCAACCGTTCCCAACACTTTTCATTTGATACCAATATCGCTCAAAAAGATCCGGGTCCGCATTTTGACCCATATCTGGGGACCCGGTCTAGGAATCATTATGAATAGAACTCCATGTAAAAGCCTTGTTCAAAAGCTTTCATTTCATACTAATATTGTTCCGAAACATTCCGGGTTAATCCGGGGTCACATTTTGACCCATATTTGGGGACCCGTCTCAGGTATCACAAATAACATAATTCTACGTCGAAGTCCTCATCAAGACCTTTCATTTGGTAGCAATATCGCTCAGAAATATTCGAGGGCCATCCGGTTCCACGTTTTGACCCATATCAGAAGCCCCGTCATGGAAATCACAATGAAAATAGGTCATTTCATACCAATATCGTTCAACCAAATTCCGGAGTAATCCGGGTCCACATTTTAGCCCATACCTGGGGAGGATGTCTAGGCATCACAATGAAAAGAACTCTATGTTGAAGTCCGGTTCAATACCTTTCATTTGATGCTAATATCGCAGGTGTAGGTGCAGGCATTCTTGAGTTATAGCATAGTATGCATGCATAAACAGGTTTTTTATTGTCACCGAGCCAAACAACAAACCGTGCAAAAACAAACATATGAGTCGCCTACGCTGCGCTGCCTGGCACGACTGCGACGCCTCCACTGAACACGGCAAATGACCAAACGAATCTGTCTATGCTTGCGCTTTTTTGAGTTTTTCGAAATTTAAAACCGGAAAAAGGGTATTAAAGTCTTAGAAATTCGCAAAAAAATGTACATGGTTCTCGAGAATTTACCATTTGTGACATTTTAAAAAAAGAATTATTAAAATCGGTCCAGTACTTTTTGAGTTATCGCGTTACATACATTTTCAATACAATCAATTTTATATAATTAGTATAGATAAGGCATAGATTTTTTGGTGGGTATGTCTGTATAGATACATAGTACATACATATCTGGCTGAGGTTTGTAATATTTTGCAACTTAAACAATCCTTTTTATCTCTTTGAAATATGTACATATGTAGGTACATATGTATGTATTAGACATATACGCCGACTGTGATTCCGGCGGCCGCGGCGCTATTCCAAAAACATTTCGGCGGCGGCGGCGACGCCGGCGTGCTTTTTCGCGCCGGCGTGCCTGCCCCAAATCTACAAATCACAATCCTTATTCAAATATTAATTTTATTTAGTTACCTTAATATCGCTGGCTGAATGGAATAAATAAACTAATTTCCACCTTAAATTGTTGTAACTTTTTTATTAACAGCAAAAAACAATTGTTACATAAACTAAAATATAAAATAAAGAAAATAAATATTAAAGAATATACACAAATCCATATCGTCGTACCATACGAAAACTAACATCATATTTTTTATGGCTGACGAAAAGTAACAAAATCAACTTTTGGCCGACGAAAAGTAAAAAAATCGACTTTTGGCCGACGAAAAATAACAAAATCAACTTTTGGCTGACGAAAACTATCAATTTTGTTTAAACAACAACAATTTTAATGTAAAAACAGTATATAATTGCTGATACTTTTCGTTAGCCAAAAGTTGATTTTGTTATTTTTCGTCGGCCAAAAGTCGAACTTGTTACTTTTCGTACAGAATTTTTTTATTGATAGCTTTCGCCAGAAATTTTAAATATGCTAGTTTTCGTATGGTAAGACGATATGTAAGGGTAAATTTAAATTCATTTGCTTATTTTGTATGATAATAAACATGCATACATACATATACTTACATATGTACATATTTATATATATATATATAAAACACTTTAAAATAAATATATGTATATACAGTGTTGGAAAAAATAATAGGGAAAAAATTTTGCAATTCTCCATTTATTTAATTTTAAGACCAAATAATAATTACCATATATTGATGCTTACACTTAGAGGGCATGCTTCAATGACTTTTGCTTTTGACTTTTTGTATAATAATTTAATTTTTATGAATAAAAATGATGAAATGTATAATTTAAGTTGGAAATAATAATAGGGACAAACTTTAAATTCGATTGTTTTTTCAAATAAACTACAATATTACTGCTGCAGCTAGATTTAAACTAAGGTTTAATTGAAGCTCCTTTATTTTTTATAACTTCCTTACTTCTTCGTGGCATAGGGTTGACCAAATCAGCGCAATTTGCAACTGGTATTAAGTACCAAGCTTTTTTAATTTTTTTTCCATAACTCTTGCTTATTTTTCCATTTTTGATCCCCCATCGTCTTCTTTAATATTCCCTATAGGGCTGAGGTTCGACAACTGTGAGGGCTACTCAAAAACAGCAACTTTCTTACGTTCAAACTATGAGTTTTCGATTCTGGAGGCATGTTTGGGATTATCTTCGGCATCTAATGATATCAAGGAGGGTTGAAATGGTGCAGTTTTGAGTAGAACAATTAGCAACAGACCTCGATAAGTAGGACTAAATGGAAGAGATCCCAGAGAAGTTCCGTATCTGAGAAAAAATTATGTAAGCCAACGAACTGAAATTTCCCAGTAGCTTAAATTCTTTAGGACTGAAGCTAGTAAAGTAGGGAACAGCCAAAGTTTTTGTTAATAACTTTTAACCGGCAAAAAATAAAACATTTCCGCATTCAGCTTCGTGTTCCTGAGGTCAAAACACGTCGATTGGTTCCTTTTTTTTTTTTTTAATTTTGAACAACTTTAGCAGTTAGCAAAAATAGGAAAATATGTACACATCTCGCTCCATACGGGTATGGCGCGCCAGCGCACGCCGCCGCGCCGATATGCCGATTTCATGGATTATGGCGGCGGCGGCGGCGGCGTCAATCGGCGGCGTATATGTCTAGTATGTATCTCTTTCTAATATGTACATTAAGGTGGTCCAACAAAAGTCCAAAAAATTATGTGTCATCATGTAATGTAATGTAATAAGTGAATTATGTGTCATCATGTAATGTAATGTAATAAGTGAATATTTTAAAAATATAAATACACGCACGCCATCTGTTGGAACATAGCGGTGGTTATAACCTAATCTCATTAGTAAAATGTGTTGCATATATTTAGACAGCAGCTAGAAATTACATACATACATACAAACATACATACATACATACAGGTGAAACTAATAAAAGCGTGTTAAAAAAATAAGGAAATTTGGAGGCATTTGCGCGACCTCTAAACTTTATTTTAAAGCAAATATCCGATATAGATTTCCGTAGTAAAGTCGCATGATATGCGGGTTGTTGCGCGGATTTCGGGAGAACTTTATTTTCTGCATACACCTTTGGGCCACCCATTCTGCAATAGAAAAAAAGAAAAAAAAGACTTCAATAAAAATCCATCATCCTCGCGATTGGTACCAATTTATACGCACGGTAGGCGTAAAGAACAAATTTATAGTAAATGAAATGGAGCAATCAAAAATGCTGGATTTTGCATATGCATCGAAAAACTTGTTTACTTGGCGAAAAGTTGATGACAGCGGCAATAAATTCAATTGGCAAGACATTAAGTGGCTCAGATATACAAAAGAATTTGGTAAAATATATTTTAAAACATCTCTAAGAGAGGATGATCCGTTCAAAGTTATAAATATATCAAAGCGAGGAATCAATTGTGTTAAAATAAAAGACTTGAAAAAGTGCTACGACTCTCCAATAAAAATAAGCACAAAAAAGAAAAATGATCTTTTAGAAATGTTACCTCTTGTAGATGAAATTTATAAAGACTTTTATATAAACTTAAGAACCGAAGATATGTTAGATTTTCATCCAGATTTAACGTCGCATGACGAAAGTGAAGAATAATATGTATGTATCTATTACTAGACGAAAGTCTGAATGTTATAAACATTGAAACACTGAAAAATGAGTTGAATATTTTTACTTTTATACGTAGATATGTATGTATATACATATTTTTCTTTTTAACTAAACGCTAACGCAACAAACTGTAATGTCCTAATGGATTATTTAAATTAATATTCACCTTGAACTGAAAAATGTATTAATTTTACTACTTTAAGGTAAGAAACTGAATAAATAAAAATATCCTATCTAAATTAACTTACTCGTTTTAATTACAACAGAAGATCTTATGTTCTCATAAGAATTGATTAATTTATATTTATATCGATAATAATATCTTAAGTCTATATAAGATGCTTCTTTTTCTTATAGCGAGTTTTTTAAAACATCTTAAGTACGAAACAGTGAAAAAAACATGCTTACAAACCACAAATTTTTAAATGTTTGTTAAATTTTGTTTGAAGACTAGTGAGTCCTTTCGTTGGATTAAAAACATTTTCCAAAAACCACGCAGTACTTATTTTACACAAAATCAATATCTCGAAATGCAATTTTTGCACTTAAGATGTTATGTTAAAACGCCACAGATATATATCTATATACATATATATGTACATATGTACATAAATATTTCCATACATACATATGTACATACATACCTACATGTATACATATGTACATATCATTGCACAAATCTTTGGATTATGTATCGATTTGAGGTAGTTTGTAGTACTTACAAAGTGATCATTAACCAACTGGCCAACCAATTCATGTATTTACATCGGCTCATAGCTAGTCGAATATTGTAACGAACACCAAATGTTTGTCTTTTTAAGATATTAAGTATTAAATTTCTTTAATTTAATTTACCTATAAATTAATTGACCCTATGTAATCCAATGCAACGACATTGCCATGTTGATTGGACCATATTTTTTATATGAACTCTGGTAGTAAGTACCTACAAGGAATACGCCGTTGATCCATAACAAGTACTCTATAGATGAGTAAATGGAGTACTTGAAATATTTGCACGGAAATGTATGTATGTATATACATATGTACCATAAACAGATACATACATACACATACATCGCACTCCATGTGTGTGTGACCGGGCACCATGAATTTGTGATCTATAATACTTACGTCGTTATCTAATTGCAAAAAAATTGCAAACATCGTTGCAATGAAAGAATTCTTATTTTGTCCTGGACAGCAGTCGCTATAGAAAACCACATTTTTTATATTTGTATTTAGTTCTAATAAATGAGCGAATATGCACGAAGAAATTTCGTTTCCACCTCTTTTAGCTATTGCTTCATGCCACATATAGCATATTGGTTGATTTGTTGTGCAGTCATGCACGGTAAGATTATAAGTCCATAATGGTCGTTTGTAAAATGACAACGAAGTCCTCAGTAGCGGTGTGGGCAGGCACTGCTGTAGATCAAAGCAAAACACTTTAAAATCATCATTATTTATAGCGATATCCTTATCGTTTTTTTTTTGAGTCATATGCTTGCTGTGCTAGATTGAGATGCTCAGTTTTTTCTAATTTTAGCGACTCAATCTCTTCGTTATTCGCAGTTTGTATTTTCGACTGAAGCAAATCGCACTTGTGGCAGGTATCAACCTTTGGTTTTTTAAATTTTAAGTTAAGTGTACGGAAAAGTTCTGCGAATTTGGAAAGCGATATAGACTGTTCATATTTTTCTCCATAGAGGCGATGCATTTCAGCTACCGATAAATCACTGGGTAGATAACGTTTGGAAGTATCACGTGTAGTATAGTGCGACTCATATGACGGAAAACTTTTAATGAAATCCAAAACTTCTATTTCCTTTTCTACGGAAAGTTTTTTAGGACCCTTATGTTTACCCCGCATGTCTACCTTAACACCAATCCCCTCAAGTTTTTCCTTCGCAATAGTTTTAATAAATTGTTCGGTTTCAGATAATGTAAATCTAAAGCATTTTTGACACACTGCAACTCTATTACCACGAATCTCTATGAAATAATAATATGAATGTGCTCTTTTCCTCGGATTGGTTTCATGCTTAACTCTTTTTACAGTGTTGGTTTCCTCAATTTCAATCAAGCCATGAACATAAGCTTTACGTAAGTTGTAAGAGCCTAATCCCCAATACTGTTTGTGTATGAGCTGCTGTTCTTCGTATGTTATTATCTGAGCGCATTTTTTTCTGCATGATTCCAACGGACGAACGATACGGGCTGGAACATGTTTTCCAGCTGTTGAAGTATAACTCTCTCCACGATTTCTTAATGCTTTTCGCGTAGATGATTGCACTTTATTTGCCACAATTTCTTTCGTAACATTCTCGGAATTCACCTAGTTTGTTATTTATGACTTATTAATAAAAACTTATTTTAACTTAAGACTATTTTAATACTTACAGTATCGTTTTCTGAATCTGAGCTAGAAACAGCACACTCACTTATATCAAAACTAGGATCAACAATCGAATCAAGCTAGAAAAGTCAACTTTACTCAAATTGTTGATATCTAGCGAACCAAATATATTTGCACTATCCATTTAACGAGCAAGCACTCCTCACAGTTCAACAAACTCTTATCAACTGAACAGCTTATGTAGAGAAAAAAATATAAAATGCACACGCAAAAACAAACTTATGTTGATTTAGTATACCGTTATTTTCAAACGAAGATTCAACAGAATGCCTTAGGTAAAATTAAGATGTTCTGTAAAACGAAAAATGTACAATTTATGATAGTTTAAGTTTTATAATAAAGTCTTATGTCTACTTAAGTGAAGGATATTTCAAATGGCATTTTTAATATAATAGCTTATCTAAACTTAAGAGATCAATTAAAATACATTTTGCGGAAACTGTGCTGAGTGTATTACTTTTAAGTTAAAATAAGTTTTTATGAATAAGTCATAAATAACAAACTGAAATTTTCAAAAGAGCTTAATTTTACTTAAGATAATTTGACTTGGACAAAATATTCAAAAAATATATACGTTGAAAAGTAAACCCGATAACTTAATAAAAAAATAGTTTTTGAGAATCGACTGGACAGAAATATGGAGGGAAATAAGAAGAGCTAGAATATGGCCTAAACACGATTTCGTCATAACTTGACTTAAGATGTTATGATATATTGACACAGATATGTATGTCCATACATACATATGTATGTACGAATATGAGCGGCAAGTTTCGGCCTTTATAAAATGACGTAAGTAAGGCGCCATTAGGCAGGGGTTCCCCACATGGAAAGTGTCTGGCTAAAGAGATATCGTCTTTTTAGGGTCTCCTAAATGATATATCCAAATTTCAGCCTTTATAAAATGACGTAAGTAAGGTGCCATTTTTCGAGTTTTTAGGGGTGTCTGGCAGGGGTTTCCCCACATGGAAAGTGTCTGGCTGAAGAGATATCGTCTTTTTAGAGTCTCCTAAATGATATATTCAAATTTCAGCCTTTATAAAATGACGTAAGTAAGATGCAATTTTTCCAGTTTTTAGGGGTGTCTGGCAGGGGTTTCCCCACATGGAAAGTGTCTGGCTGAAGAGATTTCGCCTTTTTAGGGTCTACTAAATGATATATCCAAATTTCAGCCTTTATAAAATGACGTAAGTAAGGTGCCATTTTTCGAGTTTTTAGGGGTGTCTGGCGGGGGTTTCCCCACATGGAAAGTGTCTGGCTGAAGAGATATCGTCTTTTTAGAGTCTCCTAAATGATATATTCAAATTTCAGCCTTTATAAAATGACGTAAGGTGCCATTTTTCCAGTTTTTAGGGGTGTCTGGCAGGGGTTTCCCGACATGGAAAGTGTCTGGCTGAAGAGATTTCGTCTTTTTAGAGTCTCCTAAATGATATATCCAAATTTCAGCCTTTATAAAATGACGTAAGTAAGGTGTTATTTTTGGCACCTTTGGGGCCTAATATCTCCGAAACCCCACATGACCCAAATTTCATATTGCACCATCATTCATAGTTGCGTTGGAGGTATGCGCTGAGAAAGTTTCAGCCTTTATAAAATGACGTAGGTCTGGCAGTCACGGGCTCTCGCTCTAGAGTATTCGAGAGGAAAGTTTTTCGGAAGATTTATGGACCTTTGCGCGTTGGCGTGGGCGAGTATCGACGGAGATTTAACGATGAACTGTACGTGCTCTACACAGACATCGACATCGGTCATGTCGTGAGAATGGATGAAGGCGCTCCGGCCAAGAAAGTATTTCTATTGAAACCCGCTGAACGCAAAAGAAAAGGGAGACCTACACTGCGTTGGGAAAATTAGGTGGAGCGATGCTGCCTCCCTAGGTATTCCCAAGTGGTGCCATGCACGAAACAGAAGCAATTGGTGCGCTATGTTGGACTCGGCCATAATCGCCTAGACGATTAAGCGCCAATCAAGAAGAAAAAGACTTTTGCTGAGCTGTGCAGGCCGAGGTAATTTCGGTTTCTAGATAATTCCAACTTATTTAAAAGTTTGCCGTTTTTCGATTTAAGTGCCTATAATAGGAAGTGTGTCAAACCAAAGCTTGGCCGGGTACAGCTAGTGTATGAATAAAAATTTCCTTTTTTATTATATGCATGTAGGTACTTTTGGGTTTTTCTGCAAATACATATGTATGGACGTTAGATGCGTTTTTTTAGATCTTCACTCCGGCACTGGAATATGCAAATAGGGTGTTTTAGAGTAAGTAAACTAATAAAAAAAATTTCACCATTCCAAAAACTAGATGGAGCTACACCAAAAACCGCGAAAATTCCCAGAATTTCAAGGTATGTTTAGATTTATGTATGAAAAAAGTTAGGATTTTGCTAAAGCGAATGGTGTATTCAATTTTTTGGTAAACTGCCCAGGGAAGGTTATATCGCGGTCTAGAGTGATAATTTTCTTTTTTTTCTCATGAATCTTCAACTTCTTGCCCTATACCTTTCCCGAAAGCGGACATTATTTTTTAATTAAATCACACGATAGGCTGCGTTATTTAATGCGCTTTCCAGAAATGTATAGCTATTACAAATGCAAATGTAAGCTACTATAACAATCGGGGTATAGGGGAAAATTGCCATGGGTCCCCTGAGCTCAAAACTATTTATTTTTATTTTTTGCATGGTTAGGTTTTTTAGACAACGGTAATTTTGTGTTTTTTCGGTTATCACTTCATTCAAATACATTTTTTCGTTAAGATCATAGGTACGATAACAGCTGTCAGTACCTCGCTTCTAACTACATACAACTTGTAGTGGTTGAATAAAAACTCGCTGGGCGATAGCTGGCCTAAGTCAAAGTTTTACGATTTTTTTAAATTTTGATTTTAAAAATAGTTTTTTATAAGAAGTGAAAATCAGCAACAGTTTTATATTTTTAAAATTAGCCTATTAAATTGCAAACACTTTAAGCGTAATGTTACCAAGATCCTATTGGTACTTTATTTTTTGCGATTTTTAAGGTGAAACGAAAAGGATATTTTATAGACGAGAAACTTGTGAAAACGACTCCATAGCTCAAAATGGCACGATATATAGAGCTCCACAAGACTAAAAGATAGACATATCAGTTTTAAAAATCGGACATAACTCCGCCAATTTATTTATTTTTATTTTTGTTTATTATTTTTGCTTTGTTGGTAAGGGCATTTTATCCTCTCCAAGCAAAATTAAATAACATAAAAATCGAGACGGTAATGGAGATATTGACTAATTAGTAATCCTACTTTTTTTCATTTCATTTTTCATTTCATTTCATTTCATTTATTTATTTCTTATCTCAAAAGCTGATATTTCAAAATATCTCGAAAACTGCTTGAAACATATGATTACATATTTGGAATCAGCAGAAAATTCTATATAGGAATCATGTATCATGTATGAAATTTTTTGAAATTTTGTCGGGTAGTGAGTGATAGGTTCATTTACTTCAGAAATCGGATAAATAAAAAATACTTTTTTTAGTGTTGGTGCGAATATAACTCTGCTAGCGAGTTTTAGGTCGAGGTCTCTCCCAATTCGTTCGTTATTTTTGTTCCTGTTTTTGAACAGATTTGTGCAATAAGAGCAAATTAGCTTTAAGAGTTTAATTAGTAAGTAAAAAGTATAACTTACCGTCGGCACACATGGCATATTTGGCGATATAAATCCGAGACCTCGAGATCCAACACCATTAAAACAAGATTTGATATTCTGCATAAATTTTCGACGTATAGACTTTAACGAAAAAATGCATAAGGCGGAATCATTCGTAGGAGCATTTCCTTCCCCAACACTGAAAACGCCATATAATACATCGTCTTGGACAGTTATACCTAGACTTCCTGCAAGATCCACACTTGGCTTACCTAAATAGGCAGCTTGAACCAAGTTGTATTTTGTACCGCCAGTTATACAGTCAATAGGAATTTCGGTATATGAATAGTAATTCGAGTCTTCCTGACAAATTCGTACTAGTTTTGTTATATATTCTTTTGGCGAGGAGTGGTAATTATGTTTTAATTGAGTCGTTAAAAAATATGAAAACCTTTCAGAGCTAAATCCATAAACATAATTAATTAAATACCCTTCGCGGGCATAAGAATTTATAAAAGTGCGAGTTCCTGTTGTTACCGCTGACGATGCAATTTGGAACATTTTGGTCTTTTCCAGTGAACGGGATGCAACTGCTGGTATCTCGCTTCGATAAGGTGAGTTGTTTGTGTAGGTAACTCCAACATACATCACATTGGTTATAGGTGGTTGGGGTGGACCTGGCGCTATGAATGCTACTGTCGAAGAATTCGCATCATTAGCTACAACCGCATCTGGAACTGTCTGCTCAACTATAC
This sequence comes from Urophora cardui, assembly GCA_960531455.1. Lineage (NCBI taxonomy): Eukaryota > Metazoa > Arthropoda > Insecta > Diptera > Tephritidae > Urophora > Urophora cardui. Next base: position 22,808,637 of record OY482675.1, on the reverse strand, counting down.
TAACGTTTTGTAAATTATGAACTGTGCATGTTCCTTGAAATAAGGACCCACATGCTATCAAACGGGATGTTGCACGATCAATTAGTAAAACTTTATTGTAGTTGTCTGTAGGTTTACGCGTAGCATGAGCTGGGCAATCTAACACAGTGCATTCAACTGAGTCATTCTTGGGCCCAGTTTTCACGGTTTCATGTAACTCTAGGTCTGGTGATAGCTGATATAGATAATTTACACCACCTACAAATACTCGTCCTGTGAATGTATCTACCACCAAATGATTTAACGGTGTATCGAAGTGAACCACACTTGTAATTACGTGACTTAAGTTTTTTCCATTTGTAGTACCACCTCTATCTCTAATGTATTTTTTGTCGCTTTCAGGAAAAGATATTTTAAGACTTGACGATATAAGCCTGGCTACACTATCTTCCGGTTTGTACTTCTCACTCTTTGATATTTCTGTAATACTTGATGTATACAATAATGAGGGATGAAGTAAAGATACAGTATCACTGGTTTCATCATCTAAGGTTTTACTTCTAAATACACTGTTTTGAATGGTATTAATGACTTCTAAAGTGATCACACTGTGTAGCATAGATGCCAGAATGATCCAAATTGTAAACCGCATATTTCAAAGCATTAGGTCTGAAAAATAAAAGTTAGTTTACTGTTAAATAAGATGTGCCGTTATATTTATGTGTAAATAATTAAATTACTTTGTTTTTAATTTAATTCTAATAACGGCCATGTAAAAAAAACGTTAATATGTAAATAGGAGAGCCTGCCGAAAAACAAAAAATCTGAAAACAATAACAAGCATTGCCTGTACAAAAGCTTTGCTTGTTAATAGCTTTAGAACTTTGTACAAACAAACACACAATCACACCAACATTCTAGGTAGCAAAGACAGAGAGTCATGAAGCTACTGTTGTTGGTATGTAGATTGTAATAAAAGGAAAATGGAGATTTAAGCGAAACAAAGCTGACCGCGGTGGTAGCTCAATGGGATGTCATTCGATTACCAATCGAAACGACTTAAGTTCGATCCTCGGTTGAGGCCGCCTGAAGAAGTCTGATGAGGAGATGTGGTGGTCTCCGAAATGGATCCATAACTTCTACCAAAAAATTTTTTTCAATTTTTCTTAATTAAAAACTGGCCAATAGCTGATATAAAATTCACATATAAATTATTTTATTTTTTAAATAAAAATTGAAATATGTAGACGAAAGCAAAAAGCAACAACCAACACCAAGAAGTAATTAAACTAATTTTCTAATTAATGCCGTTTTCGATTCTGGCATAAAATGTTACCCTTTAATATCTCAATTATCAAACTACGTAATCAGTCTTCGTTTTAAATGTCTGGTTTTGTAGATAATTATGCCCTCTGACTTATCTAGAGGTCAATATTCGCTGAAATTACCACACAAGCTTACAAGATGGCTAAGAAAATCAAGCAGGGCAACATTTTTTCCAGAAACGAAAACGGCATAAATCCCAGCAATTGGTTAAAAAAGCATTAGTGGTCACGATACCCTCTCCGTGCACCATACTCTGCGAGTGTATTTTTCGGACTCGTTAGAGTTCCGAGTGTCACTGCAAACATTCGCGGAATGAAGTACTTCCTGTATTGGCAGCATTCTGGGATTGCATATGCGCAAAGTCTGAAGTTTATTTCCTATAATTCAGTTGGCATTTCGATTTCAAACTGCTCTGCTTCGTTTCAAAAACCTTTAACAAGCGTACTATTTGTGTGAAAAATGGAAATTTCCAATCTAGACTTCCGAGAGATGATTTTTTATGATTTTCGATACGGTTTAACTCCGCACAATGGGGTACATCATGGCCACTTTGGCGATTAATTAAAAAAACGAAATACATAGTACAAGCAAGTGTTTGTTATCAAATGAAAGAAACCGCCATGTTGAGGGCCCCGACTCAGGTTGGCAACTCAAACATCAATATGAACAGTCATACATCTAGTCTTCTATCAACTACTACCTCGGCAACTGATATACATCTAATGCCTTTTACTGGAACTTCCGACAAACCATTTAAGAAAACTCCTAACAAACAGAAGTCATATACTCTCATGTTGTTGTTGTTGTTGTTGTTGTAGCCACCAAGACACTCCCTGAAAGTTTTGGGGAGTGTAGGGGACGTGACAGTCCTTTGCCGGATAAACCCGGTACGCTCGGGTACTAGTCCCTTCTGATACTAGCGCGACTGTCGTGCGAATGATTTTTTTGGGCCATAATCAACCTCCTAGGCCGGTGGATTTTAGTCGCCTCTTACGACAGGCACTCCTTACCACGGTTATATTCTAAGCCCCCCTAACCCGCTGTCATATGCTCTCATCGCCTCTACTGCTGCTCCGATACTGTCTGCTGCTGCTGTTCCCGTTCCGTCTACTGCCATAGTTAATGTATCTGATACTATTGATTTGACAGTACATTATAATATTCCTACTAAAATTAAAAATAATACACTGTTTGTCGGTTCGGCCAAGAACACGGAATTACAGGCTGCTTCGCGTCTCAAATGGCTTCATCTCTCCCCTTTCCCGGTATCTGTTACGGCTGATGGACTCAAAGAATATGTGGCCAAACGCACCGGCATTGAAACAAACCGTATATTGTGCAGGAGTTTAGTTAGAAAGAATGCCAAAGTTGAAGATCTTAAAAGTGTGAACTCTAAACTTGGTGTACATGTTAGCCTATACTCGAAACTTCTTATCCCAGAAATATGGCCGAACAATGATATCGTCAGTCCGCTCCTTAACCTTCCAAAAAAAAAGGCCGACCCACCGCCCGGAGCACCACCTCTCATGGAAGAATACGAGGCCGCTTGAGGATATACTTTTATAATGTGTCTGGGCTTAGAACCAAGTCTCACTCGCTCTGGCTATTTAGTTCTTATTTAGATTACGATGTTTTTGTACTTACCGAGACGTGGCTCAATGATAACTTCTTTGATGAAGAATTTTTCTACGAAACTCAGGAAATGTTCTGTTGATTTTACTTTTGCCAATTTTAAGACGAGGAAATTTGTATATAATGAACCACGATCCGATAAAAATGACTTTCCGGAGGATTATAACTTAAAACTAACAAATAACAATTAAAACTACTCAAAAAACAAGTTAAGAGATATAACAAAATTAATTTTAGAAACTGAAAAATCGATATAAATATGCTTGGAAAGGCAGATAAAGCTCTAGCAAGAGGAGCATTTAGAGTATACAAGGTTTTGGAGACACTAATACAAAAAGGAACAGGAAAGCGAAGTGATCTAACAGGTACATTTGAAAGGAATCTTTTCAAGAAGAGCAGGACAATCAATTGCTCCATTGACCACTCCAAATACAAAAGATAGCGAAAGAATCTTCCTCCTATCCTCAAGAGACTTTAGGTTGATCAAAAGACGTCTGGAATCATATGGCGGAATAGGGTCCGAAAAACGAATATTACGTAAAGAAAAATTTAAGAATACTTTCTGGATTCTTTCAATCCTAAAAATATGGCAGCCAAAATAAGGTGACCACATAAAAGACATATACTTCAAGTCTGGAACGTACAAAAGCTGAAAATAATAATTTTGAAGTGTAGGGATCAGAGAATTCCGAGGCATTACGCCTGATGAAATATAGCATATGATATGCTTTAAAAATAATAAAACTATAGTGACTAGTAAATGTAAATTTGGAGTCAAATACAACACCGAGATCCTTAATTTCACTTACGCGACGGAGTGGGAACGAAGAGATATTATAAGAAGTATTATGAACTTTGTTACACTTAGCATACGTGACAACATAACATTTGTTTAGATTTAGATTAAGCGAATTCTTGACACACTAGTCACTTACCATGTCTAAGTCAGTCTGCAAACATTGAGAACCACGAAAACAACCAATAGCGGAATAGATTTTAAGGTCATCCGCGTAGAGGAAAAACTTAGTGGACGAAAAACAAGCACGAATATCATTAATAAACAGGACAAAGAGTAATGGACCAAGTATAGATACTGCCTTGAGGGACACCCGAGCTGGCCAAAAAGGATGATGACCTAACATTGTCAACCACAACCGAGCAGTTATGATTGGTCAGTAGAGGTCGGAAACTATCGATAGTCAGCACCATCGATAGTGTACGATAGTTTTTTGCAAACTATCGATAGTATATCGATAGTTGACGATAGTTTCGGGTGATTTGGGAGAGTCTACGGCTACGCTCACACTGTAACCGCCTTTTGCCGTCCGGCAGCAAACACATCCACAAACACATCTGTTTTAAATGAGCTCACCCGATTTCACCCGAATGTAAACAAACTTTGCAAACCTGTCCTGGTCTTATTCTTACCAATACATGAAAGTAATAGATGATGATCCAATAAAACTTTTTTCAGTACATTGTTTTGTTTTATTTATTTATTAGCCATTTATTCTTGTTCAAAAAAATTAATATATTAACCAGAGGCCATAACAATTTTAACAAATAAATATAAAAATCACTTGATAACAATTATTGAGCAATGGAAAAATTTTTCCATCATCAATAACAATTACTCAAAGATCGATATTTTTCGATCAGATTATAATTGTTATGAGCAATTGATATTTTTTTCGATGTTCCATAACAATTTCTGGATGATGGATGTTTTTTAGATCAACTCATAATTGTTACTAGCAATTAATATTGTTTTCGATCTTCCATAACAATTACTGGATGACAGGGCCGTGCGCAGGAATTAGCCTTGGGGGGGTTTTAATTTTGGTTTGCATTCGCATACATTTTTCGCTAAGATAAACATATTTGCTGAAACAGATATCCAGACCCATACACCATAAATTTAAATGTTCCCTAACTTTTCTGAAACTCATTATGATTCATTAAAACCTAGTTAACCAGGTCCTGAATAGTACACGGAAAGAATTTTTTACTAGAATCAATGCCGAGACAAGAAAAATTAGACTTGATTTTGAACTTAGAAAATAATTTCTTAATATCAAGAAAATCCAAGAAAATTGGATTTTAAATAAATAAGTAAAAATTTTCTTGCTTCAAGTGAAATTGGATTTTAAATAAATAAGAAAACATTTTCTTGCTTCAAGTAAAATTGGTTTTTAAATAAATAAGAAATAATTTACTTAGGGTAAGTGTTTTTTTCTTGTTTTTTTTTAAATAAATAATTAACAAATTATTTTTTTGTTGCAAGTAAAACTTTTCTTATACGAGCTTAAGTAAGTAAGAAAATATTAAATATTAAATTAAGTAAATATTTTCTAAAAATATTAAAAACGTAAAAAATAAGGAAAATGAAAACTAATCATGAGGGATTAGGAAACCATAATTAGTCAACTTGTATTTTCCTAGGACTTGTTTAATGAAATGACATTTTACTTAATATAAATGAAGATGTAAATAGTGAACTCCTTATACCAAATGCTTCACTAACAATCTGAGAATTGCAAAAATATTCAGAAATATGCAAAGCGGATGGCAAATGAAAAAAATACATGTAACTTTGGAAATGCAAATTCAGCAAGAAAAATTTTACTTCGCTCAAGAAAACGTTTTCTTATTTATTTAACATTTTTTTTGCCGTAGTTTGCTTATATGCTCAAAGAACTTTGGTGTTCAAATTGAGCAAGAAATATTTTACTTCGGTCAAGAAAACGTTTTCCTATTTATTTTCAATTTTTTTCGCTGTATTTTGTTGTTCCAATTCGTCGAAACACAATTTTCTTAAATTCTTCTTGATATTAGCAAAAAGATTTTCTTCATTTAAGTAAATTTAAGAAAAGATGTTCTTATTTATTTAAACATTTTTTTTCTATAGATTTTGTTAGTGTTCTTGAATAAGAAAATAATTGTCTCATTTTTGGAAAACTCAATTTCTTATTTCCAGTAATAATTAAGTCAATTTTACTTATTTCCCTAAAAATTTTCTAAATTGAGTTCAAGAAAGCATTTTTCTTGATTCAAGTATACAAATTTCTTTCCGTGTACTGTTTACAGTACTTGTTAATTGAAACTGCTCACTGTTTTCACAAAATGAACATTTTTTGTTATCAGTACAATTTTTTTAAAAATGCCAAACGAACATATGCTACACAACTTTGTAATTTCGGAAAGCTCCAAGTGCACTTCAAAGTGCCGAACTTATGCATTGGCCGATCTTATTTTTTGCAACTTTCACCAATTTCTTCTTCCGTAAAATTATTGTAACTAATTTTGTCAAAAATTATGAGTCAAGATTCAATGCAAAATTTATAAACTGTATTTTGAAAATTTTTGCAAAATCATTGCAACTTAGATTTGGTCATGGGGGGTTTTAACCCCAAACCCCCCCTCCCCCGTGCGCACGGCCCTGCTGGATGTTGGAAATTTTTAGATCATCCCATAATTGTTATGAGCAATTTATATTTTTTCGATCTTCTATAACAATTACTGGATGATGGATCTTTTTAGATCAGTTCATAATTAATTAATACTCGACCAAATGATAGCCCTAGCCAAGCGCTTTCATTTGATACCCATTTTGCGGTGTTCGGTATTCTATATTTGTATTCCGTATCCATATTTATCCGCTTTTCCACAATTATGAGCTGACTCAGTTATCGATAAATTTATCAAAATATATCGTAGTCCAAATAAAACCTGGGGCCATCCCCTTTCGTTTGATACCCATATTGTAGTGCAATTTTAATGTTTTTGGGCAATCACATTTTGACCGATAACTCAGTTATCGATAAATTTATCGAAATATATCGAAGTCCAAATGAAACCTGGGGTCAACCCCTTTCGTTTGATACCCATATTGTAGTGTAATTTTAATGTTTTTGGGTAATCACATTTTAAACGACCATGCGACTAGAACGCATAGTCGTATTTATGTTGCTTTGACTACTTGCTAGTCAGCAATTCAAACCCTGCATGGAATAGTTACCGTTTGTTTGGTGCCTAGTGGTCACATTTCAAATTTTCAATAAACTATCGATAGTTCAAACGATAGTCGAAAACCATCGATAGTGTAAACGATGTTCAGAAACCATCGATAGTGACGATAGTGCCATCGATAGTTTCCGACCACTATTGGTCAGATATGCGGCAAACCAGTCTAACATGTATGTGTAGAACACTTTTTTGCGTTGGCGGCCTTCGGCCGCGCTTCAAAAAAATAACCCTCAGCCGGCAGAATTCTCTTTCTGGAGAACTTTACACGTCTATTCCGGATTACGATCCACTTTCATCGGAGGTAAATCGGATCAAATGACATTCTGCAATTCGATTGACGTCCGATGAACGTCAGATTTTTTTTGGGTTCGGAAATCGGCATTCTGGTTCACGATGGATCGGATTTTTGGCAGTTATTCGGAGCGATTTTGTCCGTCAGCTTTTGTGTGTCGGAGGCAATAGAAATTGTGATTATTTTTGGAAATATTACAATTTAATGTAATTAAACTATGATTTTTAAATTTATGCAACATTAGCCGTGTTTTTATTTAAGCGCATATACATCTGCGCTTAAATTTTGTATGGACAATTAAGCGCGGATAGAGATGTGCGCTTAGAAATCCATACAAAATTTTAGCGCAGATTTATATGCGCTTAAACAAAAACAGGGCTATTATACAAAACGGGCTCGGTTTAGCTATGCTACTGGCCTTTTCTTTGCAAAATAAGTGAACAAAAGGAATCTGCTTAAGTACAATAGACTGAATAGAGGGCCAAGAGGAATAAGTACAAGGAGCTTCAATGTATTGAACTTTTATTTAATAATAAAATTTATTTTCCTTTTTAGCAATATTTATATATTGATGTTCAATAAAAGCTTCTGAAAATAATTTTAATTGTGTATTATTACTACGATGATATAATACGAGTAGCGTAACTTGGGAATAATTTCTGTGCAAGGATGTACTCCTTTAAGCATTTTTGGCCGACTGTGTCTTTTTAAAGGTTTAAAATATCGCCATCCGACATGGTTTACAAACATTTGCACGAGAAACTAACAAATCGAACAAACGTGCTCACTTTCTATGCCCGTTCATGCTCAACGCGTCCTGGCGAATCACAAAATTCCTGCTATACGATATGTACATATTCATGATTTGATGGATCGCAAATTTGTTTCTATGTTCTGCGATGCATAAAAACTTGTTGATATGCGACCGGTATGGAGCGTCATCCATGGATACATCAGTATAACATATTACTATAAATAGTGTAAACAGCCCAACTGCAAGAGGTTTTCGCATGAAACTTTGTGGGAATAAGCTATAAATGTTATTTTCACTAACGTTGGCATTTTCATTTCCATTGACTTCATGGAGTTAAGTTTTTCATAATTTAAAATTACTAATAGTTAAGGTGGGAATAATGAACCACGATCCTATCACAGATCATAAAAAAAGTTCCTCCCGCCGGACGATTATAGTGCAAGAGATATTCTTTGTTAAAGCAATGTGTGTGTAGAAGACCTTTTTGCGTCACCAGCCTTCGGCCGCGCTTTAAAAAAAAACCTCAGCCGGCAGAATTCTCTTTTTGGAGAACTTTAATATTATAATTTAATAATAGTTGAAAGTGTTAAAGGTAAATGAATTATTATCCAAAGAATATTCCTGAAAGTTTCACTGAAAAATTCCCAGTAGTTTGTAAATAAATAAAATTGGTTCATTATATCCAAGCTTAGCCGGTGTTAATTTCCGAAGTACAAGGTATTCCCGCATGAAACTTGGTGACGGTATTCTATAAATGCCGTTTTAATATATGTTGGCACTTTTTTTATAGTAGAAAGCAGAGACCAACTTTAACAGTTAACACTTATTTTCATTCCATTTCAGTCTGACGGAAACAGAAAAATGGTGAGCGCAAAGTGTTTCCCACTGACTGAAACAGAAAACTCTTTCACTCAAAGTGTTTCTCACCGTGGGCAACCTCTCTCAATGATCTTCTTTCTGTTGCCATTTAAGAATTATTTTTCAACACTCAAAAATATCGCTCAGCAAGTGGCGGTTTCAATGAGACTTTTATTTTTTTACGTCCTTTGATAACAGTTAAAAACAGAGGGATAAAGAAAAGTGTTGCTGAAAAATATTTTTGCATACATACATATGTAGATATGCATGTACGTTCGTGCGCATACGCATGTGTGCAAATGGAAGAAAATTTGTATTCGTAGTATGACTGTATTTAAAATAACCAATTTTGTAACTTAGCTGGTATGGACAGGAATTTTATTTTGAATTATTTAGTTAATACATAATATATGTATTAAAATATAATTTGATGTTAGATTCTTGACTTACATATTTATGTACATATTAATATAGGTATTTTATTATAAAGGCATGTGTCTGAATTTTTTACATACTCTGCAGGACAGTTAATAAGTAACTAGAGAACAGAATTTCTGGTTCAGAACTAGCGAAAATGTGTCAAAGAGGCACCAGTTCATTTGCCGTCGGCTTGCATATTTCTGCAATTCTTATGCATGCATACCTACATATGTACATTTGTATGTACTTACATACATATTAACATATAGTTAATCTTAGTAGTACGCAGGTACATACCTATGTCCATAACTATTTTTTATCATTATTTTTAATACTTAGAGTTCGGCTTTATTAAAAATAACGAATTTATTGTTTTGGTATTAAGATTGTACAGCCTCTCACTTAAAATTAAACAAAAGGCGACTACCTAATCTATAAAAAGAAGTCGTTACATGTGTACATATGTATATGCAAAAAAATGTTAAACAAAAGATTCAATAATGTATAATAAACATGGAAAATTGCAATACCTGCTTTCCATTCCACCAGATCGCAGGCATACCGGCGTACCATTTAGTATAATTACAAACATACATACATATGTATGTACATATGCATTTCATATGTTCATCTTCAACGGAGTGGCACATGTACGTGCGCACGACACATACATGCACAAACGACTTTTATTTTTTCTCTGCCTGAAATATCCGTCCTTTCGCGACAGAAATTTTTCGCTGCTCAATGATAACCGTCACTGTCCAACAGTGAAGGAAAAAAATTGAAAATAAAAGTTTCCCACTGACGGAAACAGCTAGTCTGTAAACAATAAGTGTTATCGGCGTTGCTCAACTGTTATGCTTTTGTGTTTACATGAAACTGTTATAATAGGACACTTAGAAAAAACTTAACAGTTATGTTGGTCTCTGGTAGAAAGAAATATTTAAAAAAAATTGAATTAAAATTAATATTCAAATTCCTTTTTTTCCATTTATTATTCCACTAAAAAAGCTGCTGCAGCAATGGAATCCATTTTTTAACCTTTTTATATATATTTTTCTGAAAATTTAATCTAAAACTTACTGAAAATACCAATTTACTGTCAAAAATACAAATCTGGTGTCAAAAAATACATATGATTTCGCATAAACGTTACCTAACACTGATTCGAACATAGTTTACCACTTAGCAACACGTATGTTCGAAACATAGTAAACCAGAATACCAATTTTCGTTTTGTCGTAGCAGTCGGCGTCGCCGCGATCGAAGTTCCGAGGGATCGTAGAATAGATGTGTTAATATTAAAATTTAATAATAGTTGAAAGTGTTAAAATTAGATGAATTATCATCTACAGAATATTTCCTGAGTGGCATAAGTGCAGAATACGGTCCGTTAAGCTAGACAAAAAAAAATTAATGGTCGTGGTCCGCCCTTTTTTCCTGATTTCAGAGATATACACATCTATTCCGGATTACGATCCACTTTCATCGGAGGTAAATCGAGGAAAATAATAATTTTGAAGTGTAGGGATCAGAGAATTCCGAGGCATTACGCCTGATGAAATATAGCATATGATATGCTTTAAAAATAATAAAACTATAGTGACTAGTAAATGTAAATTTGGAGTCAAATGCAACACCGAGATCCTTAATTTCCCCTACGCGACGGAGTGGGAACGAAGAGATATTATAAGAAGTATTATGGACTTTGTTACACTTAGCATACGTGACAACATAGCATTTGTTTAGATTTAGATTAAGCGAATTCTTGACACACTAGTCACTTACCATGTCTAAGTCAGTCTGCAAACATTGAGAACCACGAAAACAACCAAAAGCGGAATAGATTTTAAGGTCATCCGCGTAGAGCAAAAACTTAGTGGACGAAAAACAAGCACGAATATCATTAATAAACAGGACAAAGAGTAATGGACCAAGTATAGATACTGCCTTGAGGGACACCCGAGCTGGCCAAAAAGAATGATGACCTAACATTGTCAACCACAACCGAGCAGTTATGATTGGTCAGATATGAGGCAAACCAGTCTAACATGTATGTGTAGAACACTTTTTGCGTTGGCGGCCTTCGGCCGCGCTTCAAAAAAATAACCCTCCGCCGGCAGAATTCTCTTTCTGGAGAACTTTACACGTCTATTCCGGATTACGATCCACTTTCATCGGAGGTAAATCGGATCAAATGACATTCTGCAATTCGATTGACGTCCGATGAACGTCAGATTTTTTCGAAGTTAGGAAATCGGCATTCTGGTTCACGATGGATCGGATTTTTGACAGTTAATCGGAGTGATTTTGTCCGTCAGCTTTTGTGTGTCGGAGGCAATAGAAATTGTGATTATTTTTGGAAATATTACAATTTAATGTAATTAAACTATGATTTTTAAATTTATGCAACATTAGCCGTATTTTTATTTAAGCGCATATACATCTGCGCTTAAATTTTGTATGGACAATTAAGCGCGGATAGAGATGTGCGCTTAGAAATCCATACAAAATTTTAGCGATTTATATGCGCTTAAATAAAAACAGGGCTATTATTATACAAAACGGGCTCGGTTTAGCTATGCTACTGGCCTTTTCTTTGCAAAATAAGTGAACAAAAGGAATCTGCTTAAGTACAATAGACTGAATAGAGGGAAATAAGTACAAGGAGCCTCAATGTATTGAACTTTTATTTAATAATAAAATTTATTTTCCTTTTTAGCAATATTTATATATTGATGTTTAATAAAAGCTTCTGAAAATAAGTTTAATTGTGTATTATCACTACGATGATATAATACGATTGAGTAGCGTAACTCGGGAATAATTTCTGTGCAAGGATGTACTCCTTTAAGCATTTTTGCCCGACTGTGTCTTTTTAAAGGTTTAAAATATGGCCATCCGACATGATTTACAAACATTTGCACGAGAAACTAACAAATCGAACAAACGTGCTCACTTTCTATGTCCGTTCATGCTCAACGCGTCCTGGCGAATCACAAAATTCCTGCTATACGATATGTACATATTCATGATTTGATGGATTTCAAATTTGTTTCTATGTTTTGCGATCCATAAAAACTTGTTGATATGCGACCAGTGTGGAGCGTAATCCATGGATGCATCAGTATAACATATTACTATAAATAGTGTAAACAGCCCAACTGCAAGAGGTTTTCGCATGAAACTTTGTGGGAATAAGCTATAAATGTTATTTTCACTAACGTTGGCATTTTCATTGCCATTGACTTCATGGAGTTAAGTTTTTCATAATTTAAAATTACTAATAGTTAAGGTGGGAATAATGAACCACGATCCTATCACAGATCATAAAAAAAGTTCCTCCCGCCGGACGATTATAGTGCAAGAGATATTCTTTGTTAAAGCAATGTGTGTGTAGAAGACCTTTTTGCGTCACCAGCCTTCGGCCGCGCTTTTAAAAAAAAACCTCAGCCGGCAGAATTCTCTTTTTGGAGAACTTTAATATTATAATTTAATAATAGTTGAAAGTGTTAAAGGTAAATAAGTGAATATTTTAAAAATATAAATACACGCGCGCCATCTGTTGGAACATAGCGGTGGTTATAACCTAAGCAAGAAGTTACATACATACATACATACATACATACATACAAGTGAAACTAATAAAAGCGTGTTAATGAATTATTATCCAAAGAATATTCCTGAAAGTTTCACTGAAAAATTCCCAGTAGTTTGTAAATAAATAAAAATGGTTCATTATATTCAAGCTTAGCCGGTGTTAATTTCCGAAGTACAAGGTATTCTCGCATGAAACTTGGTGACAGTATTCTAAAAATGCCGTTTTAATATATGTTGGCACTTTTTTTTTTATAGTAGAAAGAAATATTTAAAAAAATTGAATTAAAATTAATATTCAAATTCCTTTGTTTTTCCATTTATTTTTCGACTAAAAAAGCTGCTGCAGCAATGGAATCCATTTTTTAACCTTTTTATATATATTTTTCTGAAAATTTAATCTAAAACTTACTGAAAATATAAATTTACCGTAAAAAATACAAATGTGGTGTCAAATAATACATATGATTTCGCATAAACGTTACCTAACACTGATTCGAACATAGTTTACCACTTACACTGCTATTCCGAGCGTTACCGGAAAATTACTTTACTGGTAATTTATGTTGCTGAAAATTGTTACCGTCTTTTCAATTGGTATTCTGGCACAAATGGTAACGCTGTCAAAGCATTTCCATACGAACGGAATGGAATCGGGCTGAAAATGGTAACAAAATGTTACCACGTATTGATGTGGTAACTTAATTTTCTGCAGCCAGAATACGAAAAGAGTGTTTAAAGTACCAGATTCTTTATTTAACCAGTAAAGTAAATTATGTTACCACACCGGAATAAGGCCGTTAACAACACTTATGTTCGAAACGTAGTAAACCAGAATACCAATTTTCGTTTTGTCGTAGCAGTCGGCGTCGCCGCGATCGAAGCTCCGAGTGATCGTAGAATAGATGTGTTAATATTAAAATTTAATAATAGTTGAAAGTGTTAAAATTAGATGAATTATCATCTACAGAATATTTCCTGAGTGGCATAAGTGCAGAATACGGTCCGTTAAGCTAGACAAAAAAAAATTAGTGGGCGTGGTCCGCCCTTTTTTCCTGATTTCAGAGATATACACATCTATTCCGGATTACGATCCACTTTCATCGGAGGTAAATCGGATCAAATGACATTCTGCAATTCGATTGACGTCCGATGAACGTCAGATTTTTTCGAAGTTAGGAAATCGGCATTCTGGTTCACGATGGATCGGATTTTTGACAGTTAATCGGAGCGATTTTTTCCGTCAGCTTTTGTGTGTCGGAGGCAATAGAAATTGTGATTATTTTTGGAAATATTACCAATTAAATGTAATTAAACTATGATTTTTAAATTTATGCAACGTTATTATACAAAACGGGCTTGGTATAGCTATATTACTGGCCTTTTCTTTGCAAAATGAGTGAACAAAAGGAATCTGCTTCAGTACTTTAGACCATGGAGGAACAATAAAGGAGAATGCATAAGATCAGCTGACTTCTTCTTCAATCTTCATAAACACACACGAACACAAGCATTTTTTTTGTTGACATATTCCACACACACACGCACCCTAGCATTTCCATAGGGGCCACATCTGTCAAATTCTTCTACATTCCTCTTTGCATGACACTTCTGGCCCCACTATGTATGAAGGTATGTCGTTATGCATTCTCCTTTATTGTTCCTCCATGCTTTAGACGGCATAAGTAAAGTATACCTTCCGGTGAGCTAAAAAAAAAAAAAGTGGGCGTGGTCCGCCTTTTTGTCCTGAGTTCAGTGATATACTTCTTTTTTTTAGCGCAAACGATCTTTCAGGGAGTTAGAGGGGGATGAAGTTAAAAAAACCTTTTTTTTTAAAAGCCTACATCTTCCAAAATATTCACTCAATTTTTAAAATTAAGGTATCGTTGGAAAGCTTATTTAAGGGCCTTTCATATGACGCATCAAAATTTTCGTAAATTCCTTAAAAATTTTGTTAAAAAACAAAAAACACAAATTTTGGTATTTTTTTTTAGAGAAAACCTGATTTTTTTTATTTTGTGTTATTAAGTATATTAAAAATTATATTCATTTAAAAGAGCATGTAAATATCTTTCATTTCATATACTATTCTCTATAGCAAGGCTTCTATATAATTAGCTATTGTGAAATGAAACGATGTTTTAGTAGTTTTAAGTATACAGAGAACCATGAAAAAAGTTGTACAGTAGGCTTTTTCACACACGAAGGGTGTACTACGCAGAAGGACATCACCGTGGCGGTAGCTCTCATGAGCGCAAATACACAGTGACAACGAACACAAATGAACGCACGTCAACAGCGATCGATGGGTCTCTGCAGTGGCGATAAACTCTTACATAAATTCATTTTAAAATGAGAGATCGTTTGAAAATTCATTTTTTGAAAATTCATTCTATGAGTTTATTTTATAATTTTTTGCGCTAGCGATCATTTTTTGAGTTTATCATTTTTTGATCGCTCTTTGAGTTTATCATTTTATGCGTTCACAAGGGTTTGTTGTGCAGCAGCTAATGGCATTGTGAAGGCGCAATTTTTGGATGATGGCGTGCGTTTATTAGACCATAAATATGATGTATGTATGTTTTTTTTTTTTTTTTTTTTTAAAGTAGGGGGAAGCATCGAAAGCCGAAAAGTGCGAGACTTCAACCCGCTAAACCTAACCTACTCCCGCCCCAGACAATACTCCCACGGAACCACCGGACAAGGTATTACTTCCTGGGAGTGGGGATTAGACGTTTAAGTCTCCAGAATTTAATTACGGACGGACCGACGCCTACGTTGATCTATTAAACGCAGTTGGTTCATAATTGAGGCTGAGACCTCGCTAACTATATCCCATATAGCAGAGGACTGGCACATCAGTGCAGTCAAATTTTCCACCGTGACAGCTGTTCCTGATATACCCTGTATTCGCCTACGTTCTGCTAAGAATCGAGGGCATTCAAAAAACACATGTTCTGCGCTTTCTACCTTCCCTGGACATTCAGGACAAAAGGGACTCTCATCTAACTTGAACCTATAAAGGTAAGCCCTAAAGCACCCATGCCCACTAAAGACCTGGGTGAGGTGGAAATTGGGTTCGCCGTGCATTCTATCTACCCAACTGCTAATGTTCGGTATAAGCCTGTACGTCCATCGACCTTTCGATGAGGCTTCCCAGCGTTGCTGCCACATTAGGCGGCACCTTCTTCTTATCTCTGCTGTTTCGATGCATGTGATTGGCTTTGTTGCGTTATATAGCTCGCACACTTCTCGTACTTGGATATCAATTGGAGGCATGTTTGCTAGGACTTCAGCAGCATCGCCTGAGATAGTTCGAAATGCACTTATAACTCGAAGAGCGGCGAGTCGATACACTGACTGTATTCCTTTTACGTAGGACTTACGCTCGAGGGCGTCGAGCCACACCGGGGCCGCATAAAGTAAAACTGAGCTAATTGCTCTTGAAATAAGATGCCGACGGCTTGAGCGCACGCATCCCTTGTTCGCCATCATTCTTGAGAGTCCACCATAAATTTTCATTGCTTTTTCTGCCGTGTGATTGAGATGGTCTTTAAATGTTAGCTTGCCATCTAGGATTACTCCCAAGTATCTCAGAGTTGGCTGGGAGGTTATCTCGCAGTCCCCAACAGATACACAAATTTCCTCCTGCACTTTCCTTGTACTTACGAGGAGTACCTCCGTCTTATTTTCTGCCAGGCTAAGGTTTAACAGCGTAAACCAGTGACGAATTCGACAAATTGTATCGTTGCAAACGCGTCGGAGGTCTTCAAGATGTTTGGCGACTCCTACGACTATTAAGTCGTCTGCATAAGCGATCAATTTCACGTTTGTTGGCTGAGGAAGCTTTAGGACATCATCATACATTACGTTCCATAGCAACGGGCCAAGGACCGAGCCTTGCGGAACTCCACTAGAAATATTGTAATTTTTAACACCTTCGTCCGAATCATATATGAGTATTCTATCAGTGAAATAGCTCAGAATAATGTTCATGAGGTATTGCGGCACCTTGAAATTGCGTAATGCCCTTATTATGTGGGACCATCCAGCCGAGTTAAAAGCGTTTTTTACGTCTAGCGTAATGAGGGCGCAGTACTTTTTTGAGCCCCCTTTCCATCTTTTACCACTAACGGCGGTTTTTGCGATATTAATTACCTCTCTTGTGGCATCAATCGTCGATTTGCCTTTTCGAAATCCGAATTGCCTTTCTGAGAGTCCGCCGGCGTTTTGGATAGCGATCTCCAATCGGTTGCATATTAATTTCTCATATATCTTGCCAATTGAATCTAGCATGCAAATAGGCCGATAGGACGAAGGTTCATCTGGGGCTTTTTTAGGTTTCAGTATCAGAACTAAGCGTTGGATTTTCCGTGGGGTGGGAAAGATACCCTCTGCTATACATGCATTATACATCGATGCAAACATGCTTACGTTTGAATTTATTGCCTCTTTTAGGGCTTTGTTAGGTATACCGTCCACCCCAGGCGCTTTCTTATCCTGTAATCTTTTAGTTACCTCCAGGAGTTCTTCTTCTGTTATTAGTAAAGGCCGTTCTTTGGCGTAACCTCGTGGAATTTGTAGTGGCTCGTGTTTTGGGAACAAGGTCTCAATTATCTTGAGAAGGAGCATTGAACATGTGGGCGGCTGAGTTTCGCACTTGAACTTCGCCAGGCATACTTTGTAAGCTTTCCCCCATGGGTCGACGTTTGCTTCTTCACAGAGTTTATTAAAACAGCTCTTCTTGCTTTGAGCAATGGCTTTTTTCAATGCTTTTTTGGATGTTTTGAAGCATTCCCGTAGCTCTAGTTCTTTATCCCCTCTCCTATTTCTATGGTATCTACGCCGTGCTGCAATACATGATTTTCTGAGCATTGCTATCTCATCATTCCACCAGTATACTGGTCTTCTATGTCGATGAGAAGAGCCACGGCGCATCGCTGCGTCACATGCTGCGACCAGCCTTTTTCCCATGTCAGCCGCCAGGCTTTCAGCATTTCGATGTTTTGGTGGTGATGTGTCCCATGCCAGATTAAATAATTCAGCCTCGAAATCCCGCCTCCTCCAGGTGTACTTTTGGCATCTCGTACGGACCCCTGGGTGGGGACTAGACGGTTGTGCAACTTCGGCAACGATCGCCATATGGTCGCTATTGGTGTAGATTTCAGAAACATACCACCTTATTCTAGGACTAAGCGAGTCGTTTGCAAACATTAGGTCAATTATTGAAGATTTTTCCCCCTTTCTAAAGGTGCATTTTGATCCGCTATTTATTAGCGTAAGGTTCGCTTGGCTTAGAAATTCAAGTACGAGCTTTCCCCGATGGTTGGTGCGTGAACTTCCCCATGCTGTACACCAAGCATTAAAGTCGCCGGCAATGATTATTGGGACCTTTTCTCTAGCCGCCATTGTTAAATTCAACAGCATACTTTCAAATTCCGTTGAGGAAGCGCTAGGCGGAGCGTAGCAGCTAAATATATAGACACCGAATATTTGGACCCACGTGAAGCCGTTAATTGCGCCTCTTGCGAAAGATTGGAAGGGGCGGCCTTTGCAAGACCATATTGCCGCTTTCCCACTTGAGTCTGCGACCCAGGTGAAGTCAGGCCTCTGGGTGTATTGCTCGCTATCTTCTTCTATAACTGTTTGCTTCAGCATACATACATACATATGAATGCATTTGTGTACGTATATATGGATGTACATACATATGTATGTACATATTTATAATATTTTAAAAAGCCTTAGCTCTCATAGCGAAAGGTATGTATATGTATGTAGGTATATCGAGTTTAAATTTTATTAAGTATGTATTTATTCAAACTAATTAAATTATTCAATTTATTTAAATTAATATTTATAAAAATTTTTATTTACATACCGATGTACCTACATATATATTTATGTACATTTGTAGTCTATATGTATGAGTTAAGGGTTCCCTGCAGTAAAAATCCGCAATGAATCCATAATGAATCACTGATGCAATTCACCTATGACGAGGAATCATCAGTGAATTCTTTCATATAAAGACTGATGAATTTTTCATATAAATGCTTTGCTTTCCTCGGAAAAAAAAACAAAAACAAATAAAAATATACTGAGTTATGACGACAGTGATGAATATTCAACAAAGAATCATCACTGATCCTTCAGCAGTGAAACAAATTTACTGCGGGGTTGTTAAATATTTTATTTAACATAAATACCTACATATATATGTATGTATTTAATTCTTACTTGAAAACTAGAATACAACAATTGAGCGTTAAAAAAAAGTTCGCATTTTATTTATTTGTACACATGTATGTATTGTTACGATCACATTTGATCATTGAAGTCGTCACAATCATTTGGCGGTCATCAAAGTGAGCAATAAAGTTCACCACAGTCACCCTGTGGCTGTCAATTAATTCTTGAACATTACCAGAAGATCAAATCTATAAAACCCAAAAGTCGAATCGGAGTGCTCGGCTGTCAAACGGCCATTTTGGCAACATCCTCATCCGCTTGAAGTAAACTCCAAAAGTTGTAAGTCGGCATAATTCTCCTCATCCAGGTATATCCAAGCACATGGTAGGCATCAGTTTGGCCAACCCCAATACAGGTCCTTCTATTACAATCAGATATACAAGCCATTGCTCACGGGCCAGAATCACGCCCACAGCGTGGAAGAGAAGATTCCCTATTATAACCCAGTCACACAAGAGGAAAACAGATACACTGCAAGTAATCGAACAGCGTGCGAGTAAGTAGTTTGTATTTGTATTTGCGAAATCAAAGTGGTCTACGTGTACACACGCTAGCAGCTGAGCCACTACATATTTTGGTGTACCAGATCCACGCTATTCAGTGGCGTAAGCGTCCAAAGTGGTGCCAGCCACATAAGACATCAATAGAGCAGAAAATTTTACCAATTTGAACGTGTTATAATAAGCGAATTGCCGCTAGGAATTGCATATCCACTATTACCTTGTACATACCCATGTATGTATAAGCAAACACCTCTTGGAAGTTAGCGGAGAAGCAAAGGAGACGCGGAGTTAATTTTATATAAAATATCAATATCTCATATGTACTTATATACATATATTTCGACATGCGAATGCAGGGCTGAGTGAGCGCACGGATTTGCAAAGCGGCACATATATACATAATTCGATGGCCTATGTAAACAGAATTCGGGTAGCCTAGCGCCAGATTTAAACATTTAAGAGAACAAAGAAAAAAAAAAAAAAAAAAAGAAAGGTCTTGCTTTGCACTTCGATGACGACTCAGCTTTGCATCCGCATGTACATATGTGCATGTGTACAAGTGTAACTACGCACATTCATATATAGCGAGTTTATACGTATCAGCGCTTGAGGAGAGGCAAAAGAAGGGGCGGGAGCCGTATTGTAGATCCATTTACTCTTACCCGCAAATTCGACCAAGGCGCCTTGAGTAGGGAAAAGCAGGGGACAAGATAAACCATAGAATACGTGCATTCATTTGTCATCGGCAACAATAGTCAGGCGCACCCCTCTTCCAATCTCCAGTGGCGCAAAGACCACTCAAGACAGATGTGTACATATGTAATTCATCCTAATACACAGTGAAGCACTTAGGTAAAAGTTAAATGTTGTGCTGAAATCAATGCAAGAAAATTTAATGTCAATCCACCTTGCCTGAAGGGGGGGGACAAAAAAATAATAGTGGACAATATATATATCTGCATGTATATACATGTGTATTTGTTTGCGAGCATATGCACATAAAAGGCGAGTGATTCCTCGGATAAGCAAAGGCATGTACAAATCAATATACATATATGCTTGGCTACGTGCATGAGAGTCTATGTAACAGCAGCAAAAAAGATTTTCAATTGACTGAGGTAAACAACCACACATGTATATAGATGTACATATACACATACGTATATAATCTCATATTACACAATATTAGCGACAAGATCGCCATCGAACACATGAATATACATACACATGAATTAGTTATGATTTACATTCATTGATGGACATAAAAACACGTAAATAAATAAGTAAACGCATGCGAAGCAGCTCAGCAAAAGAGCAAGCAATCTAAGAAGAGGCCAGGTATGTACGTACTATATGCCTGTATATAGATATCGGAATATCGTTGAAAGAGAGCTGTTCCAAGAAGAACATATTTACATGAATTTATTTAATTGCTCGGGGATGGATACACACATGTGTACACATATATGAATTTACATGAACATAAGAAAATCGGTAGTACGTACATATTTAGGTATGTAATAGTAGAATAGTTACCTATACACTAAGAGAGCGAAGTAGACATTTAAGAAATTGAAGAATTGAACTTCAGCTAACATTCACTTCGGAAGGGAGTGTTGTGAGAGGTTAAGCGCGGCGAGAATGCAAACGGACGAACGTGAATTCATGTTGTGAGTACATGCAAACCGAGATCGAGATCGCGCTGGACGCGTTTACACGCATACGTATATGTGTATGCACAGCGTCGTTGATAGAGGTGGTGAGTTCACTTGAGATTGATGTCGTGTGGTGAATTTCGCCTCGCTTAATCGCACAACAGCAGATATAAGATTTGACGTGCCAGAAAAGCACGATAATTACCATTTTGATATTTATTTGTTTTCGTTAAGCGAAGTGAACGATATTGTACTGTATCAATGAGCCATATCTATGGCGATGAGGCAAGTAGTGTAAGATCATATTGAAAAGTTTGTTAAATAAAGAAACCATGAATTGCTAAACGAAGATACTGGTGTGTGTGATGGATGGAAGGGAGCGGCTAGGTAAAGCCGGGGTGTTCCATGTATCTGGGAGATGAAATGGGAGCGATGGGCAACGAAACAGGAATGAAGGGGGTAGAAGTGAGTAGGGGGTAATTGGGCTGACGTTAGGGGCCATCCGTTCGGGCCTTGGATGGCATGGTAGGGTTGGGACAGCAGATAGGCCGGCCTTGAATCTATGGAGGCAAACTGCAAAGTAAGGGGGGTAAGAGAGCCCGTGAATCGAGTGTGGAGACAGTAGTACCATGGCATGATTTTTTTTTGCTTGCCGTCAGCACAGTATTTTTATCATACAAAATGAGGATGATCCCAACTACCCACCCCATTCCGACGAGCTGAGTCGAAAAAGCAAGCAGGCCAAGGGGGATCATCGAGCCAAATCAACATCTGGCGATGCGGTGCGTGCTCTAGCAGGGTAAGCGGTAACAAATGGCGCCCAACGTGGGGCCCTAAAAAGGGCTCCAACATCATTTATTTTTATTTTTTTTATTTTCTGTAGTTTTTTTTTTGTGGAGATAGAGATAGCAATCGATTCACGGACGTCTCAAAGAATATTTTATTGAATTTTGTTGGGTTGGCTACAAGTGTCTCAGCCTAAGGGCATACACTTTGAGGTCATCGACAAGTAGGAGATGCCAGCGTTAAGGTGGCTACCGTTCTGCAGATTTAAGTCAGGAAGTGGAGGTAACCTAACGGGACATGATAGAAGGGACGAGTTTGCTAGCTCATATCTGGTGTGGTGAAAATACCGAGGACCAGAAGGGTGCAAGTTCGACTGTGGGGGTTGTGTAGGAGGAAATTTGTGATCACTCGAGCAAGATTTCGGGAAATGACAGCTAGGACGGCTACGATACTGATGATTTGCAAGCATGGTATATGAGGTAGTCTTAGTGAATACGACCGAGCCGAGCTCGTATACTCAGCCCGCCCGGTTAGCACTAGAAGCTGGGTGGAAGTGAGGGCATAAATTTGGGGAGATCAGGGGGAATGGCATGGATGCCACTCCGGCAATACCAGGCTACCCAGACTATTCATCACACACACTTAATTGTAGAAATACGGGAAACAAGTTTTTTTTTTGATACCACAAGCCATTTATTTTTTTTGTTGATTTTGCTATACGATATTTAAATCGGAGGAATCCGAGAAAGCAGTATGATGACGAGAAGGAGGAACCAAGCTAGATCAAACGCGAAGGGACCTAACATGGGTAACAGCGCAAACAAAATAAGAGAAAAGGAATCAGAGGAGGTTTTAGGGGTCCAGGGTGAAGACCTAGAGGGAGCCGCAGCGAATTGTAGCCCCGAGAGGATGGGAGCGGAGTCACGAGTTGGCCAAAGAGTGATACCAGTTGGAGATATCCCCACGCCGGAAAGCACTTGGGGCGAGAAGATCACCGGAGACCTGATGCAACGGTTGGAAGTGATGTTCTTTCAACATCAAATAGATGTTAGCCGTACGACAACAGAGGCCATCCGAGACGCCATGAATGCAATTAGGAAAGATGTCAGGTGTCTGGGGGAAAGAGTGGCGTTGATGGAAAAGGGAGGACAAGAGACAACGGGAGATAATGTGAGCCCGTCGGTGCGTCCCTCATCCGACAAAGAAATAACAAACGAAGAGACTCGGCCGTCGGAAACACCGCAGCAGAGCAGGCCACGTAGGTTGTTCACGCCGCCGAGGCGACCCTCAACGGATAACGAGAGGACGGGAGAAGATAAAGCGCCCGAAAATGCGCAGCAGAGCGACTCGCGCAGATTCTTCACGCCGTCGGCGCAAGGAAAATCTGCAAGCTGGGACCAGGAGAAGAATAAGTTTAAAGTTATTAGGGATTGGGGTCTGAAGTATGACGGGAGTAGTAAGTCAATACCAATAGAAAGGTTTTTATTTAGGGTTGAAACTCTTCAGAAGAGATATAATATCGCATCAGAGGATTTACACGCCAGTTTCCATTTGTTGCTATCGGGGGCTGCCCAAGAATGGTTCTGGTTGTTCATGCAAGAACACGCCGAGGATGAAGTCGATGGTTTCGCAAAGTTACGACAGGCTCTTTTGGAGCATTATCGCAAAACCGACTGTGATGAGGAGATTAGGCAGCTGATGAACTCGAGGAAGCAGGACCTACGGGAACCATTCGATGAGTTTTACGCGTGCGTGAGGGGCATGGCACTCTCGATGGAGGTTCAAATGCCGGAACGTTGTCTCGTGAACTTATTACGAAGAAATCTACGACCGAGGATTAAAAACCTCATCTTTGGATGCAAGATTGAGACACTGGAAGATTTGAAGCTGGAATGCAGGAGAGCTGAGAAGCATCTCGAGGAATCGGAGATGAAATTCGCGAAGAAGAAGAGCCTCGATGAGATTGGAGCGATCGTTGAAGACGCCTTACGAGAAACCGATGAGGAAGTTGTAGTGGAAGCTCTGGAGCGACGGGAGCGAGGGAATGGTCGCAAAGAGATGACTGGACCGCGTGCAGGGGAAGCGGTGAGTGCAAAGTGCACTGCCAAGGCCAAAGTTAACAATGGCCAATGCGACTCTAAGTTCCATGAAATGACATGTTACAAATGTGAGAGGGGAACAGGTGGATTGGTCCTGTGTGGAAAATGCAAGCAGGAAAACGATTCCCGTGGCGAGAAGACCGGGGAAGCTCGCCAGGAGCAAATAACCCCGGAAAGAAAGTAATATACAACAAAATCTTGAAAAATAACCCGGCTAGACAAAACACAAAAACACCAATATTTAAGACGTTTGAAGAGAGAGAAAGGGAGTATTATGAAATTAGGAAAAGGATTTTCGGAACATCGGGAGGCAGTAGCAAGACGACAAAGCCCACTGCACGGAGCGCACGTAAGATTGCGAAACTTCGGGACAAATGCAGAGAACGTAAAAAGATGAAAAGGACCCTGGAGGCGACGATAATTCGCAGTAACATAGATCGCAGGCCATACACAGAAGTAACAATAGCGGGGGAAAGGATGACCGGATTGTTAGACAGTGGCGCCTCAGTCAGCTGTTTGGGAGGAGCAGCCATGCAGCGTTTCGGGAAATCGAATATAGTGTCATTGGATGAGGAGCTCAGGACTGCGGACGGGAAGGGGCAAGCCATAGTGGGGAGATTGAGCGCAGCAGTCAGGTGGAGGGACAAGGAAGCCACATTGAATCTTTATCTAGTTCCTACTTTGAAGCAGGATCTATACCTTGGTATAGATTTTTGGGAAGCGTTCGGGCTTTTGCCCGCAGTAATCTCTGAAATAGATTCCAATGACTCGGGAATGGTGGAGCTGACGCCATCTCAGGCGAGGGAGTTGGAGCAGGCTAAATCATTATTTCCGTCAGCGACCGAATTGGGTCTAGGAAAAACGCAGCTGATGGAGCACAAGATTGAGGTTTATGATGAGACGACACCAGTTAAACAACGCTACTACCCGATATCCCCGGTAAAGCAAAAATGTATATATGAGGAGATTGATCGGATGCTGAAGTTGGGGGTTATTGAGGAAAGCGACAGCGCTTGGAGCTCGCCCGTCGTATTAGTACAAAAACCTGGAAAGAATAGGCTGTGTGTGGATATGCGCAAGCTTAATGCTTGTACAAAGAAGGACGCATATCCAACACAGCACGTTGAAGGAATCCTCAGCAGGCTAAAGGACACATTTTTCATCTCGGGAATTGACTTGAAAGATGCGTTCTGGCAGATCCCCCTGGAAAAGTCGTCGCGCGAGAAAACGGCATTCACCGTTCCTGGACGACCATTGTACCATTTTAGGGTGATGCCGTTCGGACTCTGCAACGCAAGTCAGAGACTTTGCCGCCTAATGGATCGCGTCATTCCCTCAAGGCTGAGAGATAACGTGTTCGTCTATATCGATGACTTACTCGTCTGCTCCCCAGACTTCGAAACACATGTGCAACACCTTTCGGAAGTAGCCGAATGTCTCTCTAAGGCGGGTCTGACCATAAATCTACTGAAATCTAAGTTCTGCCAGAGAGAAATACGGTATTTGGGCTTCATCATAGGCCAGGGCGAGCTTAGAACGGATCCAACGAAGGTGCAGGGTATGCTAGACTTTCCTGTACCACGCACGGTAAAACAGCTGCGGCGATTTCTAGGACTTACGGGATGGTATCGGCGGTTTATCCCGAACTTCGCCACAATCACAGCGCCGTTGACCAACTGCTTGAGGAAATCTAAAGAGTTTCAGATGACTCCAGAGGCCATAGTCGCGTTCGAGGAGCTAAAACGTAATTTGGCGTCGCCAAAGGTTCTGGTGAACCCGGATTTCTCCAAGCCTTTCTTTGTGCAATGCGACGCGTCGACGACAGGCATAGGTGGAGTATTATTCCAGCTAGATGAGCAAGGAAACGAAAGGCCGATCTCGTACATATCGCAAAAGCTCAATTCCGCTCAGCGGAACTATACGGTCACGGAGCTTGAGTGTCTAGCGGCAGTGACAAGTGTCAAGAAATTCCGACCGTATATTGAGGGAACCCCTTTCACGATAATTACGGATCACATGAGTCTCAAGTGGCTCATGAGTCAGCCGGATCTGTCGGGACGGTTGGCGCGTTGGAGCCTCAAGCTGCAGGCGTTCGATTTTGTCATTGTACACCGGAAAGGGTCGAAGAACGTTGTGCCCGATACATTGAGCAGGGTACATATGGACGAGATCAGGGAGACACAGAGGGGTTACGACATGACGTTACAGGATGAGGCATTTCGCTCGGAAAGTTATCATGAACTGCTTGAAACCTTGAAAAGTAATGCGCAGAGGTTGCCGGACGTGAAGATCGAAGATGGCATCATATATAAAAGAACGGGTTTTCGAAGAGACGGAGAGATGGAAGAGCATAGCTGGAAAGTATGGGTGCCAGAGGATTTGCGACCGGTGTTATTGGAACGTATGCATAGTGGCGTGGCAGCAGGGCATGGCGGCATAGCAAAGACTCTGGATCGGCTGCGACAGAAGTATTATTGGCCTGGAATGGTCGCAGAGGTGAAAGCGCTAGTAGGAGGATGCGAAGTGTGCAAGCGTTGCAAATCAGGGAATGGCGTCAGTCGCCCACCCATGGGAGCTCGCATCGAGACTGAACGGCCATTCCAAAGGCTGTACATTGACTTCTGTGGTCCGTACCCTCGGACGCGAGAGGGAAACTGCTATGTATTCGTGGTGCTCGATCACTTTTCAAAGTTCGTATTCTTGAAGCCGATGAGGAATGCCACGGCCAGAGAAGTGGTACGATATCTCGAAAGAGATATATTTCATATATTTGGAGTACCTGAAGTAATCCATTCAGACAACGGACGACAGTTCACATCAGACATCTTTCAGAACTTTCTAAGCAGCTATGGTACGCGACACGTTCGAACGGCCGTGTACTCCCCGCAGGCAAACGCATCAGAAAGGGTGAATAGGTCGCTGTTGGCAATAATAAGATCCTACATGGAAGAAGGTGATCAGAAGTCATGGGACAATCACGTAACAAAGGCGGCCTTTGCACTTCGTAGCGCCATCCACGAAGCCATTCAAACGGAGCCATACAAAGCTGTTTTCGGGCAAAGCATGATACAACACGCAGATTCCTACCCTCTGCTGAGGAGGCTTGAACAAATGGAAGATTCGGAGGTGGGTGTTTTACCGAAAGACGTGAAGCTGAAGCTGTTGAGAGATAAGATCTTGCAGAACCTAAAACGAGCTTATGAGAACGGCAAGAAGGCGTATGATACACGATCGAGGCCGGTGACATATTCCATTGGACAGACAGTATACAGAAGAAAATTCCAGCAAAGCAACGCTGGGATGGGGTATAACGCCAAGTTGGCAGATAAGTATGTGAAAGCGGTAGTGGTTAGAAAGTTAGGAAACAGCCTGTATGAGCTAGTTGATATGACGGGAAAGGCGGCCGGCATTTATCATGCTAAGGATTTGAAGGTGTGAGTTGGTGATTCG
Source organism: Urophora cardui (assembly GCA_960531455.1). Lineage (NCBI taxonomy): Eukaryota > Metazoa > Arthropoda > Insecta > Diptera > Tephritidae > Urophora > Urophora cardui. The sequence continues at coordinate 22,781,008 of OY482675.1, read as the reverse complement.
CCTTTCGAGTTCATCGCCGATCCGGTGCAACGACTGGAGGTCAACGATTAACTCGCCCTGTTACGATCACATTTGATCATTGAAGTCGTCACAATCATTTGGCGGTCATCAAAGTGAGCAATAAAGTTCACCACAGTCACCCTGTGGCTGTCAATTAATTCTTGAACATTACCAGAAGATCAAATCTATAAAACCCAAAAGTCGAATCGGAGTGCTCGGCAGTCAAACGGCCATTTTGGCAACATCCTCATCCGCTTGAAGTAAACTCCAAAAGTTGTAAGTCGGCATAATTCTCCTCATCCAGGTATATCCAAGCACATGGTAGGCATCAGTTTGGCCAACCCCAATACAGGTCCTTCTATTACAATCAGATATACAAGCCATTGCTCACGGGCCAGAATCACGCCCACAGCGTGGAAGAGAAGATTCCCTATTATAACCCAGTCACACAAGAGGAAAACAGATACACTGCAAGTAATCGAACAGCGTGCGAGTAAGTAGTTTGTATTTGTATTTGCGAAATCAAAGTGGTCTACGTGTACACACGCTAGCAGCTGAGCCACTACATATTTTGGTGTACCAGATCCACGCTATTCAGTGGCGTAAGCGTCCAAAGTGGTGCCAGCCACATAAGACATCAATAGAGCAGAAAATTTTACCAATTTGAACGTGTTATAATAAGCGAATTGCCGCTAGGAATTGCATATCCACTATTACCTTGTACATACCCATGTATGTATAAGCAAACACCTCTTGGAAGTTAGCGGAGAAGCAAAGGAGACGCGGAGTTAATTTTATATAAAATATCAATATCTCATATGTACTTATATACATATATTTCGACATGCGAATGCAGGGCTGAGTGAGCGCACGGATTTGCAAAGCGGCACATATATACATAATTCGATGGCCTATGTAAACAGAATTCGGGTAGCCTAGCGCCAGATTTAAACATTTAAGAGAACAAAGAAAAAAAAAAAAAAAAAAAAAAAAAAAAAAAGAAAGGTCTTGCTTTGCACTTCGATGACGACTCAGCTTTGCATCCGCATGTACATATGTGCATGTGTACAAGTGTAACTACGCACATTCATATATAGCGAGTTTATACGTATCAGCGCTTGAGGAGAGGCAAAAGAAGGGGCGGGAGCCGTATTGTAGATCCATTTACTCTTACCCGCAAATTCGACCAAGGCGCCTTGAGTAGGGAAAAGCAGGGGACAAGATAAACCATAGAATACGTGCATTCATTTGTCATCGGCAACAATAGTCAGGCGCACCCCTCTTCCAATCTCCAGTGGCGCAAAGACCACTCAAGACAGATGTGTACATATGTAATTCATCCTAATACACAGTGAAGCACTTAGGTAAAAGTTAAATGTTGTGCTGAAATCAATGCAAGAAAATTTAATGTCAATCCACCTTGCCTGAAGGGGGGGGGACAAAAAAATAATAGTGGACAATATATATATCTGCATGTATATACATGTGTATTTGTTTGCGAGCATATGCACATAAAAGGCGAGTGATTCCTCGGATAAGCAAAGGCATGTACAAATCAATATACATATATGCTTGGCTACGTGCATGAGAGTCTATGTAACAGCAGCAAAAAAGATTTTCAATTGACTGAGGTAAACAACCACACATGTATATAGATGTACATATACACATACGTATATAATCTCATATTACACAATATTAGCGACAAGATCGCCATCGAACACATGAATATACATACACATGAATTAGTTATGATTTACATTCATTGATGGACATAAAAACACGTAAATAAATAAGTAAACGCATGCGAAGCAGCTCAGCAAAAGAGCAAGCAATCTAAGAAGAGGCCAGGTATGTACGTACTATATGCCTGTATATAGATATCGGAATATCGTTGAAAGAGAGCTGTTCCAAGAAGAACATATTTACATGAATTTATTTAATTGCTCGGGGATGGATACACACATGTGTACACATATATGAATTTACATGAACATAAGAAAATCGGTAGTACGTACATATTTAGGTATGTAATAGTAGAATAGTTACCTATACACTAAGAGAGCGAAGTAGACATTTAAGAAATTGAAGAATTGAACTTCAGCTAACATTCACTTCGGAAGGGAGTGTTGTGAGAGGTTAAGCGCGGCGAGAATGCAAACGGACGAACGTGAATTCATGTTGTGAGTACATGCAAACCGAGATCGAGATCGCGCTGGACGCGTTTACACGCATACGTATATGTGTATGCACAGCGTCGTTGATAGAGGTGGTGAGTTCACTTGAGATTGATGTCGTGTGGTGAATTTCGCCTCGCTTAATCGCACAACAGCAGATATAAGATTTGACGTGCCAGAAAAGCACGATAATTACCATTTTGATATTTATTTGTTTTCGTTAAGCGAAGTGAACGATATTGTACTGTATCAATGAGCCATATCTATGACGATGAGGCAAGTAGTGTAAGATCATATTGAAAAGTTTGTTAAATAAAGAAACCATGAATTGCTAAACGAAGATACTGGTGTGTGTGATGGATGGAAGGGAGCGGCTAGGTAAAGCCGGGGTGTTCCATGTATCTGGGAGATGAAATGGGAGCGATGGGCAACGAAACAGGAATGAAGGGGTAGAAGTGAGTAGGGGGTAATTGGGCTGACGTTAGGGGCCATCCGTTCGGGCCTTGGATGGCATGGTAGGGTTGGGACAGCAGATAGGCCGGCCTTGAATCTATGGAGGCAAACTGCAAAGTAAGGGGGGTAAGAGAGCCCGTGAATCGAGTGTGGAGACAGTAGTACCATGGCATGATTTTTTTTGCTTGCCGTCAGCACAGTATTTTTATCATACAAAATGAGGATGATCCCAACTACCCACCCCATTCCGACGAGCTGAGTCGAAAAAGCAAGCATGCCAAGGGGGATCATCGAGCCAAATCAACATCTGGCGATGCGGTGCGTGCTCTAGCAGGGTAAGCGGTAACAGTATATACATTCGAAATGGAAAATATCATTACCCGCATTCCATTATTGAATTGACATACATATGTACATGCATTCCCAGCCAGCAAAATCATCGTAAACGAGCTCGTAAACGGATGTTTTCTCGAAGAAAACTCTAATAAAATATCGTTTATTATATCCGTTTACGATTCGCCTACGAATACTGTTTCGCTTTAAAATGTTCAGTGCCTACGAGTGTCGTAAATGTATCGAAAAAGCACTCGTATATGAATCTTTTTACGTCCGTTTTTTTATCGTAAATGTAGAAATTTTACAAACATACATACTTCTTTTAAAATATTGAGTTTGAAATTTTTCGTTTTCTTTTTTTTTTGACATGATAGAAAAAAGTTTCTTTTGTTATTGTTTTTTTATTCGAGAATAGCTCGTAAATCGCAATGTTCGTAAAATGTACGGTACCTTGCTGGCTGGGTTAATATTATATACATACATACATACATATGTACAATTTAATAAAATCCGAACTTGTATTTTGAACGTACGCTCAGTTGTTCAATTCCAGTTTTAAAGTAAAATCTAAAGATGTAGGTACCTAGGTTAAATAAAATATTTATATACCTAGACTACATATCGACGGCTATTTCAAAAATTGTTTGAAAAACGTCTTATTTCAGAATTTTTTTCAATAACGTCCTATTTCATATGCATATACATATGTACATATGTATGTATGTGTCGAATGAACACAAATATGTATGTAAACTCATACATATATACACTTTTTATTAGATTGAATAAATACATAATAAAATTGTTAAAGTGCAACTTCAATATACATATGTACATATATATCGCTATAAGACCTAAGGCTTTTTAAAATATTATAAATATATACATACATATGTACATACATACATATGTATATACGTACACAAATGCATTCATATGTATGTACATACATGCATATATCATATTTATGATCTAATAAACGCATGCCATCATCCAAAAACTGCGCCTTCACGATGCCATTAGCTGCTTAAACCTCACAAAAAACCCTTGTGAACGCATAAAATGACAAACTCAAAGAGCGATCAAAAAATGATAAACTCTAAAAATTATCGCTAGCGCAAAAAATTATAAAATAAACTCAAAGAGTGAATTTACCAGAGAAATTGTACGATAATTCATTTTTGAGTGAATTTATGCATTGAGTTTATCGCCACCGCTATGAGCGATCGATTGCTGTTGTGCGTTAGTTCGCTCGCTATTTGAGTGTTTATACATTTTTCTTTGAATATTTGTTTGTGATACGAGTAGATGTATTTTTGAGCGTTCATGAGTGAGTTTTTCCGTACCCTAGTTTTTATAAGCGCGGCCGAAGGCCGCCAACGCAGAAAGTGTTCTGCGCAAAAGCACTGTGGACCGGGCCATAGATATTACTCCGGAAAGATAATTCTGGCGGCTGAGGGTTATTTATTATAAGCACGGCGGAAGGCCCCAACGCAAAAGCTGTTCTCCGCAAAAGTTTTTTCTTAATCTATCGAATTTATAAGGAGAGTTACTAAACTTTAACCATAAATTCCTCGAAAACGAGGTATGTCCGGCGCCTAAATTTTACGGATTCAGAACACCCTTACCCTCCCCTACCCACCGGTGGAAGTCGTTTTTTTGGGGGCGTGTGACATTATTGGAAAGTTTCCCCATAGATGCTATTGCGGAAGTAGAATTCTGCCGGCTGAGGGTTATTTTTTTAAAGCGCGGCCGAAGGCCGCGAACGCTATTCGAAGTTCTTTATAAAAGTATTGTCTGCGCTATAGATGCTTTCTTGATGTTATACATAACTAACAAGAATTATTTTGCACGTTTTTAACAAAATTTTCTTAACAAATTATATATCAAATGAAAGGTAATTTAACGTTCTTTTTAATGTAAATAACCTTGTATAGTGTTAATAAGGTCATTTCAACAAAAAAAAAAAAAAACAAAAAAAAATACCAAAATTAAAGTTTTTTGCTTTTTACAAAATTTGTGTGGAATTTGGGGAAATATTTATGTATCATATGAAAGGCATTTAAGTAAGCTTTCCAACGATGCCTTAATTTAAAAAATTGAGTGAATATTTTGGAAGATATCGGCTTTTAAAAAAAAGGCTCCCTCAGAAATCGTTTGCGAGAAAAAAATAAGTACATATATCACTGAAATCAGGCCAAAAAGGCGGACCACGCCCAATTTGTTTATTTTTAGCTCACCGGACGGTATTATTTACTTGTTCCCTTTAGACTGAATAGAGGGAAATAAATACAAGGAGTTTCAATGTATAGAACTTTTATTTAATAATAAAATTTATTTTCCTTTTTAGCAATATTTATATATTATTGTTTAATGAAAGCTTCTGCATTAATTTTAATTGTGTATTATTACTACGATCATGTAATATGAGTGGGTAGCGCAACTCGGGCATAATTTCTTTTTGTTATAGCAGTCGGCGTCGCCGCCGCGATCGAAATTCCGAGGGATTGTAGAATAGCTGTGATAATTTCTTTCGGGGCTCGAAGATATTAGGGTTGCTAGAGGGGGTAAAGAAGAAATTTTCAAAATTTTAAAAAGCGAATATCTCGAAAAGTTCTTAGGCGATTTTTAAATTTATTACGTTGTTATAAAGACCATTAAACGAACTTTTATTTGAAAAAATATATATTATTTTCGGGGAAAAAAAGGGAAAGAAAAAAAATTTTTTTTTTTATAAAATGAGTGTTTTTTAAATTGTCTTAATAAGCACATAGTCCGGGAGCCAGCTGGCATTTTGAGTGACACATTTTAAGAGAGCTAAGATTTTCAGGTAATGTTGCCCTCGTGTTGCTAATAAACGAGGTGAACGTCAGCTGCCATGGTAGCGGTGGGTGTGGCGGCAGCCACCCAAAACCGCAAAATTTCGAAAAAAAAAAAAAACTCATATTAAGAGCACTGAGACTTTGTGTGTACTTTGTTTTTGATGCAAGGAAACAGAAAAAACTAATCAGCTGACTTTGGGGTGGGGGGAAGTACGTCAGCTGCGCCCCCCAACATGTCAAAAATAGGCGAATTCTGAAGTCATATTAAGAGAGCTGAAATTTGAGGAGGTGATAGTAGACGGTACCAGTTTAACAAAAAAAAACGTCAGCTGCAGTCTCCGTGGTGGAAAAGTGCTCAGCTGGCGACCTAAAGATACGGCGCATCGTTATGGGCGCGGGCGCGATGCATGCTTTCACTGCATCAGCTGAGCACTTTTCCGCTGCGAAAACTTCAGCTGACAATTTTTTTCATTTAAATCTTACTGATAACTGTTAGTTTACGAATTTTTAGCTTTCTTAATATCGAATAACTATGTATTTTTATTAATCAAATAGTGCTTACCTATATGCGCGCGCGCTACGCCTATATCACGGAATCGGCTACTTCGCTCTCGTGCTTAATTGTGTTATAGACCACTAAATTATTATCTAATTCAATATTTAAGCATTTATGTAAAAAAAATACAATAATGTTATTCCAAATCTTCCTTATAATCGCCCTCAAATCCTGGCTCGCTTTCGTGGTCGCTGGAGTCCATGTCGATCGTCGGAATCCGAGCCACGCGTTCGTCCTCATATGTAGGAAAACATAATAAATAATATATTATAATATATAATTATGCATAAAAATAGCATAACATAATAATAAAACGATGCAACTATTGTGACCTGGTGTAATTTCTTTTTCTTCCTTGATTGTAACATCGCCGGCAGAAGGGGGTAGCTGTTCGCAACCGAACCATTTAAATACATAATCAGCAAGATTAAAATAATAATTTTCTAAAGCGAAATTTTACGCTAAATATTATCTCCATTTTTTGAGGCAGACCCAGATTCTGAGATATCAGTTAAAATGTAGAAAAAACCACATAAGTATGCTATACTTTGCCCACATAAGCCTCATCAAAAAAATGTATTAGACATCCTAGCGATTTGACATATAAGGACAGCTGGTAAAAGTAGTTCCAACAAATATTTTTTGCCTTCATACTCAAAATTGGTCAAGTAGTTTGGTTACAATGGCAAAAAATCGAATTTTTGTATAGAAATTTCAGATTCGACTGTCCTAAAATCATAAAAGCTGTATAGGGGAGAAAAATTTAGCCGCCGTATCCTATAGATAATTTAATCTTGAAGGTTTTAAGACTACCTTTGCAATAATCGGATGTACCATTATTTATATTTAGCTATTTTTATAGAAAGTGTTTAACCAGAAATTTTCCGGCAGAGTAAAATTTTAACAACAAAAATTCGATTCCTCTGTACAACTTTATTTAGGAATAACATTTAACATTATTCCTTTCTCATTTATTACATGTTTTGAAGTGCACATGTCTCTCAAAATCAGAAATCCACAAACAGAACAAAAGTTCTCACTGTGTACATATTTCACGATGGATTGGGTCCTTTGGTTACTACTTGGAGCAGTTTTAAACAAACTGTTTGTGGACATCTAGGTAACAAAAAGTTACTTTATTGCAAAATTATGGTGCAAACAAATTTAATATGCCGCCTAAAATTCATTGCTTGCATTCACATCTTGATAATTTCCCTACAAATTTAGGTGCTGAAAGTGATGAATATGGTGAGAAATTCCATCAGGGCTTAATAGTTTTTGAAAGGCGATATCAAGGATCTTGGTAGGAGGATATGATGGGAGATTATTTTTGGACAATCATGCGTGTAACAAATCCAGAAAATCACTAAAGAGTATTCAAAAGTAATTATTCACATCCCTCATTATTTATCCTCTCCTTAAAATCGCGAAATACAAATATTTTTTATTCAATTAATTTGTTTTCCTATTAATCGCTGTTTTCAGAGACACACTTCAAAACTCGTAATAAATGGGAAAGAAATAATGTTAAATGTTATTCCTAAATAAAGTTGTACAGAGGAATCGAATTTTTGTTGTTGAAATTTTACCCTGCCGGAAAATTTCTGGTTAAACACTTTCTATAAAAATAGCTAAATATAAATAATGGTACATCCGATTATTGCAAAGGTAGTCTTAAAACCTTCAAAATTAAATTATCTATAGGATACGGGGGCTAAATTTTTCTCCCCTATACAGCTTTTATGATTTTAGGACAGTCGAATCTGAAATTTCTATACAAAAATTCGATTGTTTGCCATTGTAACCAAACTACTTGACCAATTTTGAGTATGAAGGCAAAAAATATTTGTTGGAACTGCTTTTACCAGCTGTCCTTATATGTCAAATCGCTAGGATGTCTAATAAATTTTTTTGATGAGGCTTATGTGGGCAAAGTATAGCATACTTATGTGGTTTTTTCTACATTTTAACTGATATCTCAGAATCTGGGTCTGCCACAAAAAATGGAGATAATATTTAGCGTAAAATTTCGCTTTAGAAAAGTATTATTTTAATCTTGCTGATTATGTATTTAAATGGTTCGGTTGCGAACAGCTACCCCCTTCTGCCGGCGATGTTACAATCAAGGAAGAAAAAGAAATTACACCAGGTCACAATAGTTGCATCGTTTTATTATTATTTTATGCTATTTTTATGCATAATTATATATTATAATATATTATTTATTATGTTTTCCTACAGATGAGGACGAACGCGTGGCTCGGATTCCGACGATCGACATGGACTCCAGCGACTACGAAAGCGAGCCAGGATTTGAGGGCGATTATAAGGAATATTTGGAATAACATTATTGTATTTTTTTACATAAATGCTTAAATATTGAATTAGATAATAATTTAGTGGTCTATAACACAATTAAGCACGAGAGCGAAGTAGCCGATTCCGTGATATAGGCGTAGCGCGCGCGCATATAGGTACGCACTATTTGATTAATAAAAATACATAGTTATTCGATATTAAGAAAGCTAAAAATTCGTAAACTAACAGTTATCAGTAAGATTTAAATGAAAAAAATTGTCAGCTGAAGTTTTCGCAGCGGAAAAGTGCTCAGCTTATGCAGTGAAAGCATGCATCGCGCCCGCGCCCATAACGATGCGCCGTATCTTTAGGTCGCCAGCTGACCACTTTTCCACCACGGAGACTGCAGCTGACGTTTTTTTTTGTTAAACTGGTACCATCTACTATCACCTCCTCAAATTTCAGCTCTCTTAATATGACTTCAGAATTCGCCTATTTTTGACATGTTGGGGGGCGCAGCTGACGTACTTCCCCCCACCCCAAAGTCAGCTGATTAGTTTTTTCTGTTTCCTTGCATCAAAAACATAGTACACACAAAGTGTCAGTGCTCTTAATATAAGTTTTTTTTTTCGAAATTTTGCGGTTTTGGATGGCTGCCGCGGCCACACCCACCGCAAATGCGCCAGCTGACGTTCACTTCCTTTACCAGGAGTATTCAAAGAACTATTCTACAAAATCTTAGTGTTCTTAATATTGGTCGTCAAAAATGCCAGCTGGCTCCCGGACTAACATGCTAATATACTTTTATAAGGAAGTCCAAAAAATTACCTTTGATTTGATATATAAATTGTTAAAGTTAAATTCATGAACAATTGGCAATTGCTCAATAATTAAAAATATATCGCCCGAGGGTCGCTTTGTAAGGCCCAGCCGAAGGCTATCAACGCAGTTATGTTCCAAAAGTGCTGTAGATCTCCTGAAAGAGAATTCTTCCGCCAACGCAGGAGGATGTTCGACGTAAAAATACTGTAGGTCGGTTCATAGATAGCAGAGCTGTAAAAAGCTGCAATCATTCGTCCCAGCAATCATTGTTTGTTCTTCCAATTTTATTACAATGAAAATTTATTGCAGTTTTTAGATTGTAAAAATTGCAATTTGAAATAATTTGTGTTCCATAGATTGCAATAAACATTTATATAAAATTTTTGATTGTAAAATAACTACAATCAGCAATAATTTACCTTCCATTTATTGCAATAAATGTTTATTGAAATTTTTGGGGATCAAGTTCATTGCAATAAAATTTATTGAAATTTTTTGATTGTAAAAATTTTCAATACAATAATTTACAAAAATTTCATTGCAATAAACATTTCTCATAAATCATTTTCATTGTAAAAATTACAATAGCAATAATTGTATTGTAATAAATTTTCATCGTAAATCATATTGATTGAAAAATGTTTGATTGCAAGGCTTGCAATAGCAATCATTTTCCTCATAACTTTATACGAATGTATTGGGACTGATGAAAGGCAAGCGCTTGGGTAATTCGAGCAATGCCCGGCATTCATATAACACGGTTTGCGCGTAATAAACCATTTCCCGGGTACATATGTATGTTAAAACCCCCCCCCAAAATTTGACAACACCATACAAAAAATTATTTTATAAAAGATGGTACATTTACAAATATTTGTGTAAATACATGTTGTAAAATCTATGAATATTCGTAGATGTACATTGCCAATGTTTGTCAACAACTACTGATTATGTTTATTAGCAAGCAGTGTGGAGACATTTCCCTAAAAGTATGCTGTGGATATTAAAATCGGAAATTTTGTATCTGAGCCACTAATGTAGCTGGAGCGATGAAATTTCACCTACGTATTTAGCTCAGGCCCTTATGAAGAAATATGGTGAAATTTTGGAAAATGGGCGGTGCCACGCCCACTTATTAAACATTGAAAGTTTTATAGGTCATAACTCAGAACCCGTAGCAGATATATCGACGAAATTTGGTACGCGTAATTTACTTACTTAGGCAAATTTTTGGACGAAAAATTGCAAAAATCGATTGAAGACCACGCCCAAATGTATATATGGGTATTATAAAGTGACCTAATAAAAACATTTTAAGCGATATCTTTGTCAAAAATAAAGATAATTCATTGAAATGTCTCATGAATCCAACTATAGACATAAAACAAAAAATATAAAAATGTTGGAAAATGGGCGTGGCACCGCCTGTTTTCAGACAAAGGAATCTACGAAATCGGTTATGACAACGCCTAATTTTTAATACAGATATTTCTGGAAAAAAATTTTAAAAATGGGCGTGGCTGCGCCTACTTTATGCGGCACTCGATTCATATAAAATACACCCTAATCGAAAAAACGCAAGCAAACAATGAAAGAATACAGCTGAGTATGTAATGTACGATTCCACTCGAACTTAGGCTTCCTTACTTGTTAGTTTTAGTTTAAATACAAAGAAAATGCAATGAATTGAGATTTAAAAGGTGCCTTTGTTTAAAAATTGTCTGGACGAGTTTTAAGTATTTTTTTTTAATTTTCCGTTGGATATTGAAAACCCCCCCCAAAATATTTTTCTGTGTGCGCCACTGGTCCAAACATTTGCCTAAGTAAGTATATCACGCATACCAAATTTCATCGCTATACCTTCAACGGTTTCTGAATTATGACTCATAAAACTTTCAATGTTTGCCCCTTAATAAGTGGGCGTGGCACCGCCCATTTTCCAAAATTTTTATGTTTTCTGTTTTATGTCCATAGTCGGACTCTTGCGACAAAATTTCAGTGATATATCTTTATATTTGACAGAGATATCGCTTAAAATGTTTTTATTAGGTCACTTTATAATACACATATATAAAAGTGGGCGTGGCCGTCAACCGATTTTAGCTATTTTCCGTCCAAATGTTTGCCTAAGTAAGTAAATAACGCATACCAAATTTCATCGATATATCTTCAATGGTTTCTGAGTTATGACATATACAACTTTCAATGTTTGACCCTTAACAAGTGGGCGTGGCACCGCCCATTTTCCAAAATTTCATCAAATTTCTGCCTAGGGGCCTGAGCTCAACACGTGGGTAAAATTTCATCGCTCCAGCTATATTAGTGACTGAGATACCAAATTTCCGATTTTTTCTATATAGGAAAAGTGGGCGTGGCCATGGTCCGATTTCGCCCATTTTCAATACCAACCTTCCCAGTCTCGATACCAACTTGCATTTCAAATTTCATCAAAATATCTCAGTTTTTACGCGAGTTAGAGTGCGTACGGGCGGACGGACGGACATGGCTCAATCGATTTCTCTTTTCACCCTGATCATTTTGATATATATAAGTCCATATCTATCTCGATTATTTCATTATGTTACAATCCACCGTTATGAAATCAAAACTATTATACTCTGTGTACTAGTACATCTGAGTATAATGATTGCTATTGCTAGCCTTGGAATCAAACATTTTTCAATCAAATTTGATTTACGATGAAAATTTATTACAATACAATTATTGCTATTGTAATTTTTACAATGAAAATGATTTACGTTTGAAGTTCATTGCAATGAAAAATTTTGTAAATTATTGTAATGAAATGATTTACGAGAAAAGTGTATTGCAATGAAATTTTTTTAAACTATTGTAATTGTAATTTTTTCAATTAAAATGATTTATGGTCGAAGTTGATTGCAATGAAAATTTTGTAAATTATTGCAATTCTAATTTCTGAAATCAAAATGATTGATGGTGAAGGTCGATTGCAATAACATACTTCTAAATTTTTGAAATTTTTATTTTTACAATCAAAAAATTTACTAGCAATATGATTTACAATCAAAGCTGCTTACAATAATATACACTTTTTATGATTGCAATACAATCTGATTGCAGCTTTTTACAGCTCTGATAGGGCCGGCTTTCTATTATTCCAGCACGCCCTGAAAAAAATTACTTATGCAGGGCGGTAGAGGGGCTCTCACAGATCTCAAAACTGAAAACCAAACTTGCCGGAGGCTTATAGTTCCCGAGATATTCCTTCTTAAAGTTGTGAAATTTACTATGCAAAACACTATACACACATACAAATGTGCGTGTGTTTGTCGTCATCACTGAGGCTTTATATCACCCAACAAACATATTTCCCGGTTCAAAATTACGTTTGCACAATTTGCGAGTTGAAATAGCCGAAAAAGTACTGTAGACCGGGCCATAGATATTACTCCGGAAAGAGAATTCTACCGGCTGAGGGTTATTTTTTAAAAGCGCGGGTTGGCTTTCCAATAATGTCACACGCCCCGAGAAAAACGACTTTTACTGGGTTGTAGGGGAGGAGGAGTAGGTTCTGAATCAGTTAAATTTAGGCGCCGGAATTTGTTAAAGTTGTTAAATTTTTACCAATAACAACCCCAATTCCTTATTTACAAAACAAAATTCACTCTCTATTTTAGTCACAATATGTATATTACTAATATATTTAATAAATTTTACAATATTGCGTTAAAATCGCTTTTATTAAAAATGTTGCTAATAGCGACTTCACAGGGTGTACTACGCAGAAGGGCATCACCGTGGCGGAAGCCACGGTTAGGGCACACGTCGGGACGGATGGCGTAGCCCAGGGTAATTTTTTATAAGCGCGGCCAAAGGCCGCCAACGCAGGAAAGTGTTCTGCGCAAAAGTTTTTTCTTTATCTCGTCGTACCATACGAAAACTAACATCAGATCTTTTGTAGCTGACGAAAAGTAAAAAGTTCAAGTTTTGGCCGACGAAAAGTAATAAAATCGAGTTTTGGCTGACGAAAAGTAATAAAATCCACTTTTGGCTGACGAAAACTATCAATTTCGTTTAAACAACAACAATTTTAATGTAAAAACAGTATATAATTACTGATACTTTTCGTCAGCCAAAAGTCGATTTTATTACTTTTCGTCAGCCAAAACTCGATTTTATTACTTTTCGTCGGCCAAAAGTCAAATGTTCTACTTTTCGTACAGAATTTTTTTATTGATAGCTTTCGCCAGAAATTTTAAATATCGCACGTTTTATGCAATAGGGATTTAACTCAAAAAAATTTTTTTTTGGGAAAACGCAAATAAAGTTTTATAATTTCAAATAGTTTCCTTCTACGGCTAACTACAAAATCACTTCTATTTCCGCCATTTTTATCTTTTTGATTATTTTATAGGACTATACTCAAAGGCACTAACCAGTTATTGAAATATATGGCAAAATCCCAGAAATCGAAAATTTCGAGTTAAATCCCTATTGCATAAAACGGGCGATATGTTAGTTTTCGTATGGTACGACGTAGACATATACGCCGACAGTGATTCCGGCGGCGGCGGCGCTAATCCATAAACATTTCGGCGTGTGATATAAGTGCCGGGTATTACTCGCATTACTCAGGCGCTTGCCTTTCATCAGTCCCAATGCATGCGTATAAAGTTATGAGGAAAACAAGTAAGGAAGCCTAAGTTCGAGTGGAATCGAACATTAGATACTCAGCTGTATGCTTTCATTGTTTGTTTGAGTTTGATGGAAACACGGTGTATTTTACATAAAGCGAGTGCTGCATAAAGTGGGCGTAGCCATGCCCATTTTCAACAGTTTTATCAGTCATCCAACTAAGCATATGAATATTATTCATTTCATTCCTTTATGACTTCTAGTTACAAAGATGTCACGTTACAAATTCCCAAAGGATGTTGCAGAAATATCTCTGTTAAAAAGTAGGTGTGGTCATAAACCGATTTGAATAAATTTTTGCGTGTCTATTAACACAAGTTATAAAAGTGTATAAACCAAGTTTCGTCATAATATCTCAATTATTCGTCATAATATCTCAATTTTTTGTCGAGTGATTCCGGCGGCGGCGGCGCTATTCCATAAACATTTCGGCGGCGGCGGCGACACCGGCGTGCTTTTTCGCGGCGGCGCGCCTGCCCCAAATCTACAAATCACAATCCTTATTATACTCAGCTGTACTAGTACACAGAGTATTATAGTTTTAATCACATAACGGTGGATTGTAACAGAATGAAATAATCGAGATAGATATAGACTTATATATATCAAAATGATCAGGGTGAAAAGAGAAATCGATTGAGCCATGGCCGTCTGTCCGTCCGTCCGTCCGTCTGTAAACACTCTAACTCGCGCAAAAATTGAGATATTTTGATGAAATTTGAAATGCAAGTTGGTATCGAGACTGGGACGGTTGGTATTGAAAATGGGCGAAATCGGACCATGACCACGCCCACTTTTCCTATATAGAAAAAATCGGAAATTTTGTATCTCAGTCCCTAATATAGCTGGAGCGATGAAATTTTACCCACGTGTTGAGCTCGGAGCCCCTATGAAGAAATTTGATGAGATCTTGGAAAATGGGCGGTGCCACGCCCACTTATTAAGGGTCAAACATTGAAAGTTTTATATGACATAACTCAGAAACCGTTGAAGATATATCGATGAAATTTGGTATGCGTGATTTGCTTACTTGGACAAATGTTTTGACGGAAAATTGTCAAAATCGGTTGACGGCCACGCCCACTTTTATATATGGGAACTATAGAGGGGCCTAATAAGAACATTTTAAGCGATATCTCTGTCAAATATAAAGATAATTCATTGAAATTTTGTGGCACGAGTCCAACTACAGATATAAAACAAAAAACACAAAAGTTTGGAAAATGGGCGGTGCCACGCCCACTTATTAAGGGGCAAATATTGAAAGTTTTATAAGTCATAACTCAAAAACCGTTAAAGATATATCGATGAAATTTGGTACGCGTGATATATTTACTTAGCCAAATACGTGGACGAAAAATTACCAAAATCGGTTGACGGCCACGCCCACTTTTATATATTACTTACTTACTTAATTGGCACGTAACCGTCTAGACGATTCTGGCCGAGTGCAATAAAGCGCGCCAGCTTTTTCTGTTTCGCGCAGCATGGCGCCACTTGGGAATACCTAGGGAGTCCGCATCACTGTCCACCTGATCTTCCCAACGCAGTGGAGGCCTCCCTTTTCTTCTGCGTTCAGCGGGTTTCGATAAAAATACTTTCTTAGCTGGAGCACCTTCGTCCATTCTTACGACATGACCTGCCCAGCGCAACCGCTGGATCTTTATTCGCTGAACAATGTCGATGTCTGCGTACAGCTCGTCGTTAAATCTCCGTCGATACTCGCCCTCGCTAAAGCGCAAAGGTCCATAAATCCTCCGAAGAACTTTCCTCTCGAATACTCCAAGCGCCATCTCATCTGCTTTTGATATAGTCCATGCTTCTGCGCCATACATGAGGACTGGAACGATGAGTGTCTTGTAGAGTGTGATTTTGGTTCGTCGAGAGAGGACTTTACTTTTCAATTGCCTACTTAGTCCAAAGTAGCATTTATTGGCAAGAGTGATTCTTCGTTGGATTTCAGTGCTGACATTATTTTTGGTGTTAATTCTGGTTCCCAAATAGACGAAGTCCTTAACTGTTTCGAATTTGTAGCTGTCAACAGTGACGTGGCTGCCAAGGCGTGCTGTTTATTTGTGTGATGACAAGACGAAGTTGTCCTCGTTAACCACCGAACCCATTTTCTTAGCCTCTTTACCCAGCTTGGAGACGGCAGAGCGTACGGCGCGCGTGTTAGTGCCAATGATGTCGATGTCATCGGAGTACGCCAGCAGTTGCACACTCTTGTGATATAAGATGCTTCCTGTATGGTTAAGTTCTGCAGCTCGTATTATATTTTCCAGCATCAAGTTGAAGAAGTCACACGAAAGGGAGTCACCTTGTCTGAAACCTTGTTTGGTCTCAAACGGCTCGGAGAGGTTCTTCACAATTCTGACGGTGCTGATGGTGTTAGTCAACGTCATTTGGCATAGCCGTATAAGTTTTGCAGGGAAACCAAATTCAGACATTGCGGCGTACAGGCAATTCCTATTCGTGCTATCAAAAGCGGCTTTAAAATCGACAAAGAGATGGTGTGTATCGGTTCCTTTTTCATGAGTTTTTTCCAGGATTTGGCGTATTGTGAAGATCTGGTCGATGGTAGATTTACCAGGTCTGAAGCCACACTGATAAGGTCCAATCAGCTTGTTGACGGTGGGCTTCAATCTTTCGCACAATACACTTGCTAAGACCTTATATGCGATATTCAGGAGGCTTATCCCACGATAATTGGCGCGTATTGTGGAATCTCCTTTTTTGTGGATTGGGCAGAGCACACTTAAGTTCCAATCGTCGGGCATGCGTTCGTCCGACCATATTCTGCATAGGAGTTGATGCATGCTCCTTATCAACTCTTCGCCACCATGTTTGAAGAGCTCGGCTGGCAAGCCGTCAGCGCCCGGGGCCTTGTTATTTTTAAGCCGAGACATTGCTATTCGCACTTCGTCATGATCGGGTGGTGGAACATGCCTACCATCATCTGCTATTGGGGATTCGTGTCGAACATCTTCTCTTTCCGCAATTTCATTGTTGTCGTTATCTAGCAAGGAGGAGAAGTGGTCCCTCCACAACTTACGTACACTCTGGACATCAGTTACCAGATCGCCGTTATCATTCCGGCAGGAATTTGTCCCGGTCTTGAAACCTTCAGTCATCCGCCTGACTTTTTGATAAAATTTTCGAACATCATTCCTATCCGCCAGCATCTCAAGCTC
Source organism: Urophora cardui (assembly GCA_960531455.1). NCBI lineage: Eukaryota > Metazoa > Arthropoda > Insecta > Diptera > Tephritidae > Urophora > Urophora cardui. The sequence goes on along the minus strand of OY482675.1, from coordinate 22,763,676 downwards.
TTCACACTCGCGCCTTTCGGCCTCCCTTTTCTTCATTTGAAAAAGGCGCCTCTCTTCTCTCTTAGCCGTCCGATAGCGCTCCCATACGCTTCGTGTTGCGCCCGCACATAATGTAGCTCTATAGGCGGCGTTCTTTCTTTCCGAGGCGTCGCGGCATTCCTTATCGTACCAGGTGTTTTTTTCTGCGGGCTCGCTGGTATCCAATAGTTTCCTCAGCGGCGGTGCGAAGTGAACGAGCGATGTGTTCCCATTCCTCGGATACATCGTTTGGTGGAGGGTTGCTCTCAGAGAGCAGGAGTGAGAGCCGGGTGGAGTATTCATGGGCTGTCTGCGTCACGTGCAGCCTTTCGACTTCAAACTTTCCTTGCTTTCCTGTTGGCACATTCTTTGCTGCACAGAGGCGGGTGCGTACCTTGGCTGCCACAAGATAATGGTCCGAGTCGATATTGGGACCACGGATTGCGCGCACATCTAGGATGCTGGAGCTGTGTCTGCCGTCGATCATGACGTGATCGATCTGATTTCGCGTTTTTCGATCAGGTGACAGCCATGTAGCTTGGTGTATTTTTTTGTGCTGGAATCTGGTACTGCTGATGACCATGTTTCGGGACCCGGCGAAATCGATCAGCCTCGTCCCATTGGGACTAGTTATGTCGTGGAGACTGAATTTTCCGACTGTGTCGCCAAAGATACCGTCCTTGCCCACCCTGGCATTAAAATCGCCAAGCACGATCTTTTTATCGCGGCGGGGGCAGCGATCATAGGTTTGTTCTAACACTTTTATATATAGGTATTATAAAGTGACTCTGTCAAATATAAAGATATATCACTGAAATTTTATGGCAGGGGTCCAACTACGGACATAAAACAAAAAACACAAAAATTTTGGAAAATGGGCGTGGCACCGCCTCCTTTTAGAAGCAGGAATATACGAGATTTCTTAGCCTATAACTCAACAAATAATTGAGATATTATGACGAAACTTGGTTTATGCACTTCTATAACTTATGTTAATAGACACGCACAAATTTATTGAAATTGGTTATGACCACGCCTACTTTTTAACAAAGATATTTCTGGAACACCCTTTGGGAATTTGTAACGGGACATCTTTGTAACTAAAAGTCAAAAAGGAATGAAATTTTGCACAAAGAATAATATTCATATGCTTAGTTGGATGACTGATAAAAATTTTGAAAATGGGCGTAGCTACGCCCACTTTATTCAGCACTCGCTTTATATAAAGTACACCGTGTTTCCATCAAATGCAAACAAACAATGAAAGCATACAGCTGAGTATCTAATGTTCGATTCCACTCGAACTTAGGCTTCCTTACTTGTTCAAATATTAATTTTATTTAGTTACCTTAATAGCGCTGGCTGAATGGAATAAATAAACTAATTTCCACCTTAAATTGTTGAAACTTTTTTTATTAACAGCAAAAAACAATTGTTACATAAACTAAAATATAAAATAAAGAAAATAAATATTAAAGAATATACACAAATCCATATGTAAGGGTAAATTTAAATTCATTTGCTTATTTTGTATGATAATAAACATGCATACATATATTTACATATGTACATATTTATATATATATAAGGTACTTTAAAATAAATATATGTATATACAGTGTTGGAAAAAATAATAGGGACAAAATTTTGCAATTCTCCATTTATTTCATTTTAAGACCAAATAATAATTACCATATATTGATGCTTACTCGGAGAGGACATGCTTCAATGACTCTGAGGTGGTTTTTGTATAATAATTTAATTTTTATACTCAGCTGTACTAGTACACAGAGTATTATAGTTTTAATCACATAACGGTGGATTGTAACAGAATGAAATAATCGAGATAGATATAGACTTATATATATCAAAATGATCAGGGTGAAAAGGGAAATCGATTGAGCCATGTCCGTCCGTTCGTCTGTAAACACTCTAACTCGCGCGATATTTTGATGAAATTTGAAATGCAAGTTGGTATCGAGACTGGGACGGTTGGTATTGAAAATGGGCGAAATCGGACCATGACCACGCCCACTTTTCCTATATAGAAAAAATCGGAAATTTGGTATCTCAGTCACTATTAAAGCTAGAGTGATCAAATTTTACCCACGTGTTGAGCTCAGGCCCCTAAGAAGAAATTTTATGAAATTTTGGAAAATGAGCGGTGCCACGCCCACTTATTAAGCGTCAAACATTTGAAGTTTTATGAGTCATAACTCAGAGACCGTTGAAGATATATCGATGAAATTTGGTACGCGTTATTTACTTACTTAGACAAACGTTTTGACGGAAAATTGTCAAAATCGGTTGACGGCCACGCCCACTTTTATATATGTGAACTATAAAGGGGCCTAATAAAAACATTTTAAGCGATATCTCTGTCAAATATAAAGATCTATCACTGAAATTTTGTGGCAGGAGTCCAACTATGGACATAAAACGAAAAACACAAAAACTTTGGAAAATGGGAGGTGCCACGCCCACTTATTAAGGGGTAAACATTTGAGTTTAATGAGTCATAACTCAGAAACCGTTGAAGATATATCGATAATATTCGGTATGCGTGATATACTTACTTAGGCAAATGTTTGGACTAAAAATTGCCAAAATCGGTTGACGACCACGCCCACTTTTATATATGGGTATTATAAAGTGTCCCAATAAAAACATTTTAAGCTATATCTCTGTCAAATATAAAGATATATCATTGAAATTTTATGGCAGGAGTCCAACTGCGGACATAAAACTAAAACCACAAAAATTTTGGGAAAATGGGCGTGGCACCGCCTCTTTTTAGAAGCAGGAATATACGAGATTTCTGAGCCCATAACTCGACAAGTAAATGAGATATTATGACGAAACTTGGTGTGTAGACTTTTATTACTTGTGGTAATACATGTTCAAAATTTTAGCAAAATCGGTTGACGACCACGCCCACTTTTATATATGGGAACTATAAAGGGGCCTAATAAAAACATTTTAAGCGATATCTTTGTCAAATATAAATATAATTCATTGAAATTTTGTGGCATGAGTTCCACAATAGACCGGAAACAAAAAATAGAAAAATTTTGGAAAATGGGCGTGGCACCGCATCTTTTTAGACAAAGGAATATACGAGATTTCTTAGCCTATAACTCGGCAAATAATTGAGATATTATGACGAAACTTGGTTTATACACTTTTACAACTTGTGTTAATAGACACGCAAAAATTTATTGAAATCGGTTTATGACCACGCCTACTTTTTAACAAAGATATTTCTGGAACACCCTTTGGGAATTTGTGACGTGGCATCTTTGTAACTAGAAGTCATAAAGGAATGAAATTTTGCACAAAGAATAATATTCATATGCTTAGTTGGATGACTTATACAAATTTTGAAAATGGGCGTGGCTGCGCCCACTTTATGCGGCACTCGATTCATATAAAATACACCCTAATCGAACAAACGCAAACAAACAATGAAAGCATACAGCTGAGTAACTAATGTTCGATTCCACTCGAACTTAGGCTTCCTTACTTGTTTGTTTTAGTTTAAATAAAGAAAAAATGCAATGAATTGAGATTTAGAAGGTGCCTTTGTTTAATGTGTGCATAAGTTGGTCCACTCCCCAAACATAAATTTAAGTAAAAAATGTCTGGACGAGTTTTAAGTATTTTTTTTTTAATTTTCCCTTGGATATTGAAAACCCCCCAAAATATTTTTCTGTGTGCGCCACTGCTTGTTATGAATAAAAATAATGAAATGTATAATTTAAGTTTGATATAATAATAGGGACAAACTTTAAGTTCGATTGTTTTTTCAAATAAACTACAATATTACTGCTGCAGCTAGATTTAAACTAATGTTTAGTTGAAGCTCCTTTATTTTTTATAACTTCCTTACTTCTCCGTGGCATAGGGTTGACCAAATCAGCGCAATTTTCAACTGGTATTAAGTACCAAGCTTCTTTAATTTTTTTTCTATAACTCTAGCTTATTTTTCCATTTTTGATTCCCCATCGTCTTCTTTAATATTCCCTATAGGGCTGGGGTTCGACAACTGTGAGGGCTACTCAAAAACAGCAACTTTCTTACGTTCAAACTATGAGTTTTCGATTCTGGAGGCATGTTTGGGATCATTTTCGGCATCTAATGATATCAAGGAGGGTTGAAATGATGCAGTTTTGAGTAGAACAATTAGCAGCAGACCTCGAGAAGTAGGACTAAATGGAAGAGATCCCAGAAAAGTTCCGTATCTGAGAAAAAATTATGTTAGCCAACGAACTGAAATTTTCCATTAGCTTAAATTCTTTAGGACTGAGGCTAGTAAAGTAGGGAACAGCAAAGTTTTTGTTAATAACTTTTAACCGGCAAAAAACAAAACATTTCCGCATTCAGCTTCATGTTCCTGAGGTCAAAACACGTCGATTGGTTCCTTTTTTTTAATTTTGAAGAACTTTCGCAGTTAGCAAAAATTAGAAAAATATGTACACATCTCGCTCCATACGGGTATGGCGCGCCAGCGCACGCCGCCGCGCCGATACGCCGATTTCACGGATTATGGCGGCGGCGGCCGATTATGAAGGTAATCGGCGCGGCGGCGGCGGCGTCAATCGGCGGCGTATATGTCTAGTACGACGATCTATCGAATTTATATGTAGATTACTAAAGTTTAACCATAAATTCCTCGAAAACGAGGTCCGTCCCGCGCCTAAATTTACGGATTCAGAACACCCTTCCCCTCCCCTACCTCCCGGTAGAAGTCGTTTTTTTTGGGGGCGTGTGACATTATTGGAAAGTTTCCCCAAAAGCGCGGCCGAAGGCTTTAGGGTGTACTACGCAGAAGGACATCACGGTTATGACACACGACCGGACTTGGATGGCGTAGCCCAGGGTTAAAGATGAAATTTTCCAAATTTTAAAAAGCAAATATCTCGAAAAGTACTTAACCGATTTTAAATTAAAGCACACCATTGAAAAGGTAATTAAAAACTATACATCAAATAAATAGAAGCCCCAATAATTAACCTGATCAGTGTTCCTGACTTCGAAACGGGTCCATTAATACCCCTCTTGTTAAAAATCGACGAATTTTAGCCGTTGCACCGTAAACTAGATAGTTACCCTTTTTTCCAATTCCCTTACTTCTACGGACGAACGTATCGTGTTCACTTGTTTTAATACCAGGGGCCAAATCGTCGTAGTCGTGAACGAGAGAAAAATTTCGAATTTTTTAAATTTGGTATCACCACATTCGTTAACGAGTGGACTCTATCGAAATTTGATATTCTCTCATTCGTTCACGAGTATTTCATCATTCGAACAGACCGAAATTTCATTCGAATAGAAATTATCAAACGAATAAATAAATGAGTGAGAATGCAAATATGATTTGCACTACCACTAATCGTTTAATAGCAGCGGAAACCTATGGTCGTAGTTAAGGTATTTAGTGGCCAATCTATTTATTAACGGCAAGGAAGTTTATGGGATATTGTACACATGGAATTAGGCTTAGAAAAGTGAACAACACGGCATTATAATATGTCCTGTGTATATCAATAGGTGTTAAAGTTGTTAATAAATTTCTTTTAAATACGAAAAACGTAAAGAAATACTTATACATGTAGTTATAACATAGGACAGAGGCCGTGCTGGTTTCCGTTCACTTTTCTAAGCCTTATACCTTAACTACCACCATATGTTTCCTCTTATTCTTCTTCTTCGATTCTGGCCAAGTATAACAAAGTACGCCAATTGTTTCTGTCTCGTGCAGCATGGCGGCATTATGGAATACATGGGAGTCACCATCGCTGTCCGCCTGATTTTCCCAACGCAGTGGAGCTCTCCCCTTTCTTTTGCGTTGAGCTAGTTTCGATAGAAATACTTTCTTGGCCGGAGCACCATAGGTTTCCACTGCTATTAAATGATGAATGGTAGTGCAAATCAATTTTTCACTACCACTCATCATTGATTGGGTAGTGCAAGGCTGAATGCAATCAAAATTTAGTGCACTTTGCTCAACCCTGATATGAATAATTATAGGAATAAAATTAATATGCCTCCAAAAGGCATAATGGCCAAATACATTATTGAACACATAAACTGGGCCACAAATATGATACCGAATGGCGAAGCTTAATGGTAAATGTCCCCTATAAAAGATGCTAAAGCATGGCTTAAGGTACCTACATATGTATAAATTTTATTATGCAATTTTTTCACACCTTTTAGGTCCTTGCTGACCAAAAACCCAATGTCAAGAAGTTGCCATTTAACAAGGAGTCGAAGAAGAGAACTTGCGGGGCCCTAATGAGGAAAGACTTTTAACGGCGACAAATGGGCAAATCATGCAGGTTTATGGGATGGATGTTGCTGTTGATGGAATGATTTCTGTTAAACGATTCGGAAATACATAGATTGCCCCTAAGCAGCAATGCCCCGGCGGCAAAAATCGAAGCTAATCCCATATGATGCTCCTATCACGAATATGTACATATATCTCCTTACGATTGCACAATTGTGTTCATCTTCTGACTCCGAAGAACTCATATGCAAAAGAAGTATGTATATTAATAAAACTCTTCGTTAAAAGTAAAAATGTGTACCAAAATTTACTTTTTTTAAAATAATTTTCCTTCAATTTGACATATGTACATATGTATGTACATATGTACATTTGTTTTGTTTTTTATTTGTGGAATATAAGTTTGGATAAAAAAAATTCGATACGAACTGTTTCGAATGGGACAATTCAGCCAGTCGATACGTTTCTAAATTTTATTCGTTTCGAATGCTCGCTCGTTCACGACTGCCACGATTTGGCCCCAGTGTTTGTTTTTCGCAACTCTAAACAAATGCAACTATTATTGGGTGGTTCTTCAACTGCAAATATCTTGAAATCCATACGATACATAATTGCCAGTATATTATAAATAAACATAAATTCATACTTACGTGCTCCTTCACCTTTAAAATTTTTTGTTCCTTACATTATTCAGCTTGAGTCATATTTACTAAAGTTAGAACAGTCATTGTCAATATGAAGACAAATTAGGCATTTACTTTACATTATTGAAAGCTAGACCTGCCGATATGAAATTAATAATTTTACCGAAGCAAGTCCTTATTCACAGACACTCAACTTTCTGACAGAATTTTACAAATAGCCGACTTTTTCCTATATATATCTGAAAAAAAAATACACGCAAAATTTTCTAACAATACTTTAGAAACCTCTAGAAGTGGGAAACTATCGATGGCAATATCGATAGTATCGATATTTTATTTTTTTGAACACTATCGAAGACCATCGATGGCCTTTTCAAAACTATCAAAAACTATCGATATTAATATCTACTATCGATAGTTTTACAACTTTTACATCTCCATATTGGACACTACTATTTCGGATACATACATACATACATCCTTATAGTACATTCAGATTGACTTCATTTAACGTGATAAATGAACAAACCTTGTTCGTTAAACGAGACCGTTCAGACTGCAGTTCTGTGTTTACTTTTGACAGCTGGTTGTTTTCATTTCAAAACCGTAAACAAACTTTAGAAATGGTTCGGCACGGAAACTTTTTCGTAATTTTTAAAATAATAATTTTCTTAGCAGACCTTTTTAAAATATTGGAGGAGATATACTCAAATGCTATAATTAAGCGCCTGCGAGAGTGTCGAAGAGTGGTAGAAAATGCTTTTGGTCAATTAAAAGCAAGATTTCGAAATGTAATCGCTCCATACCTGTATTATAGCACTCTCGAATGAGGCGGACCACTTAAATTTTTTTCTTTTCACGTTTTCCATTTTTAAAGTATTTGTGAACAACGGCGTTTGTTTCTACACTTCGATTTTTTTGACACTTGCCAATTTTCGACCTGTTCGTTTAAAAACTTGGGTATGTTCCCTGTAAGTAACGACATTTTTGCTAATGCAACACTGCGCGAAACTGGGTTTTGAACGTGTTAAATCGTCGAGGCGAATCGTCATAGACGCGTATCAGACATTTTATGTAGCGTCGATTTCCTTACGCCTCAAGATCTGCACACGAAGCGACATGAAACTTCGCTGCACAAACAAACAAACAAATTAATAATACGGTATTTGCTTTAAATTTCGAAGCTTTAAATAGAAAAGATGATAACTTTTATGGAATCTTCCATTTTCTTTAATTTTACACTCATTTTTCCGATTTTTTACACAAATTTTACTGCTTTCTTAAATTTCACCAAGTGGAAAAATGTAAACAAACATCTTCTTCTTCCTGTTTTCTAAGCGTAGTACGCCTAGCTACTAGCACTGCTTTACGCCAAGCGACATGTAGCCAGCATACTTTGACGAATGCATGAAGCTGACGACTCGTGTGCAGCCCTCAATTGAAATATACGTGCGCGACATCAAAGCGTACAGCTTTCGTCTGTAGTATCTAATACGCGTCTAAAGCAGTACGCTCCGTGTGCAGAGTGCCTTACATATTTTCTGAATATACATCTGCGCTTAACCCATTAGTGGTCGCCGTGCCAATTTGGGATATGTTTTATATTTATTGTAGGTTGGCTTTGACCACTAATGGGTTAAATAAAAACCAGAGTTCGCAAATAAACTGAACCCTACGGAAACGCTACGCCAAAAAGAACACTAAACGCGCACGCTACGATAGCGTTTGTGCTCATGTAAACAAACATAAACCGAACCCTAAACGAGCGAAAGAACACAAACCTAAAAGCCAGTCTCCACATAACTTGATTCACCAGAGAAACATGTAGCAAAACATCTCGCTCAATAACCCGTCTCCACGGGGCTAATCGTGATTCAGTTTGACATTTCTCTTTCTTGTTCTTCTTAAATGTTTGTATGTTTGCTTATTTTTGCGTCTTTGTTTTGGTCTGTGTGAGATTTCGATAGATTTTCGATACAAAATTAGATAGATCGATATCATCGAGGTTGGCAAGATGATTCAGAATGAAACAGTGTTTCAATCTTCACTCGCTCTCAGAAATTTGTATGGAAATTGGCGAGTTTCGGCACTGGTTTCCGTGTGGAAACAAGATTGAGAGAAAATGCAGAAAAAAAGAGCGAAACACGTTATGTGGAGACATGGTATTATATTCGTTTATGTACAAAATAATAGAAACGACATTATAGAAGGCTTTGAAGATTTTTTTTGTTTCGACTTCAAACTTTCACTTCCGTGTACTAAAATATACTGGACAGAATGTAAAATATTGAGATTTTGATCTTTTCTTGAATTTTTCAAATTTTCGCCGATAGTTCTATGATAGTACTATCGATGGTTAATTTTTGTGAAGACTATCGAAGACTATCAATAGTTTTTTTAAAACTATCAAAAACTATCGATGGTGGCACTATCGATAGTTTCGCACCTCTAGGAACCTCAGATGCACCCAGTAAAGTATGCTCAGATTGACGTAATTTAAGAGTAATTTCAGCAAAAATCGTTGTTTCAGCGTTAATTACCCTTAAATAAAGGTCCGGTTATACTTGCATAGCACAGCAGGGCATAACATAAGAACTGTCACATACGAAATCTCTTTAATGGGCTCTCCATGCAATCGATTACTCAACGCATAGCGGCACAGGCCGCAGCATACAATTCGGGAAAATTTGTATATAAGAGCCTTTTCACATTACTCGGTACGACATCGGATCGACATTTTTTGCTCGGTATTTTCAGCTTACCGAAACGAGTCCGCGTTGCTGTGTTTTTCACACTTGTGGGAATACTTTCGGTGCGTAATCGGCAGAAAATAGGAAAACACACATCGAAATTTGCAAAACAAAATTTTTAACTCAACAAATCACTCAATAATAACAATAAAGTCTTCTAGCGGAGACGAAGACATTATAACTTGCTACATTTATTACCGAAACGAGTTTTTTACTGACTTTGTTCTTCTTCTTTTATCACGCCGCAAAAATGTATGCAGTAATTCCTCAAATTTTACTGACCGGTCTTACCGCGTTGCGGTATACCGAAATTAATCCGCTCCGATTTCATGTATGCAACACTAATGTGAAAGTATAGTGCAGCCCCATAGTGCAGCTCTGATATGTTGAATTCGCTGTACCAATTGCAGCCAACTGCACTTATATACTTCCAATTAGAATATAATAGATACACTTCCAATGAAAAGAGATACCAAAAAGTGAATAAAGAATATTAACCGCCATCATTGTTGGCTGAGTCGTGAAGCAAGAAAGTTTACTTCTTTTTATTATTACAAGCTTTTATTTAACTTCACTTTTTGTATGTCGTGGAATTTTGCAACGAATATTTAAGATACTTCTAGTTGAGCTAGGTACTTGAAATTTGGAACATAGTTCAGGACCCGAAGACAATGCAATGTGAAATAAAAAAAAATCCGGTAGGTGGCGCTGGTGTCGAGATATTTGTAAAATTCGTATTTACCGACCGAATTTGTTCATATTCGGTATATATATTGCCTATGAGAAAGTAAATACATCCGTGGAAAAAAATCGCCGCTAGGTGGCGCTGGTGTCAAGATATTTGTAAAATTCGTATTTACCGACCGAATTTGTTCATATTCGGTATATATATTGCATATGAGAAAGTAAATACATCCGTGGAAAAAAATTGCCGCTAGGTGGCGCTGGTGTCAAGTTATTTGTAAAATTCGTATTTACCGACCGAATTTGTTCATATTCGGTATATATATTGCTTATGAGAAAGTAATTATATCCGTGGAAATAAACCGCCGCTAGGTGGCGCTAGTGTCAAGATATTTAGAAAATTCGTATTTATGAATCAATTTTGTTCCTATTTTGAACACGTACTACGAAGTAATCTATTCACAAAAGAGTATAGTCAAACCACTTAAAAGACTCCACAGGAATTGGATAATAAAAAAACTGGCTGAGCAGAAACCATCAAAATGTTAAACATAGTGCACTTCATATTAAAAACTGTTGGACTATATTGATAGTGGGAGTGTTGACAAATATTAGATGTAATATGCATTGTAAAACTAAAAAGGCAAAAATAAAACAAAGTAAAAAAAATTTTTTAAAAAGCTTTTATTTAATATTAATATAAAAATTTACTAAAAAGGAAAAAAATAATTTTTTTATATTGTTGAACAAGATTTATATTAGTCCTTAGTTTATTTGGATCTTAATTTCAATCTAAGCATACATTTAACGTATTTCTTCAAAGCATTTCTGTATATGTATCAACATAAATAAAAGCGCGGGTACTCATTAGATATTCATGTTATAAAACAGTATTGGTGAAATGGAAGGAAGCGATAAAAACTTTAAATTCCAATTACGTAAGATATGCATTACGTAAAGAGGACCCGCGCTTTTATTTATGTTGATACATATACAGAAATGCTTTGAAGAAATACGTTAAATGTATGCTTAGATTGAAATTAAGATCCAAATAAACTAAGGACTAATATAAATCTTGTTCAACAATATAAAAAAATTATTTTTTTCCTTTTTAGTAAATTTTTATATTAATATTAAATAAAAGCTTTTTAAAAAATTTTTTTTACTTTGTTTTATTATTTAATACGTGCGTGGTGCGTGGGTTATCTCTCGTGTCAAAAGACAATTTTAGTGGTCTCAAATAATTAATTGTTGTACGACCCAAATAAAGGATATGAGAGAACCTTTCATGGCGACCGTAAGCCAGCCTGCAAATCTGGCGGATACTTGGCGAAAGAAACCGCCTTCGAGTGGCTAAACGGTTTAAAAAAAAAGTTTTTTCTAAAAAATATTATAACATACAAAAATTATTAATAAAACATGTGAAACTACCTATTGAAATGAAATTCATTTAATTTAGCGTGTGTTAGTGGCCAACAAATAATATTACACCCAACAAAAAAAAAACCCAAGAAAAAAAGTTTTAAAACATTCTCAAAATTGCAAAAAAAAATATTTATTTAAAATTACAACAAATGAAATTTATTTAAAATTATCTACAATTACAAATATTCACAAATTACAACAAAAATTGTTTAAAAATTACAACAAAAATGGTTTAAAATACAATTAAAAACTTTCAAAAAATTTCAAAAAAAATACAAAATATAAAAAACATCAAAAAAAATTATTAAAAACTACAAAAATTTACAAAAAAAAAATTATAAAAATACAAAATTTACAAAAAAAAAAGTTATTATAAAATACTAATACAATCTTCAACAAATATTCACTATACTACGAAAAAAATACTGATTTTCTAACTATAAATATTACTTATAAACCTCGTGGCAAAATACACAAAATTGCTCATAAGTACAAATACGCACTACGCAACATATATATCTATTTTTTCATAAAATCTAAAACGAAAACGAGAGTTAAATGAATTCACCAAAAACTCCTAGTGAAAATTAAAAAACTTGTTTTATGGTACATAATACATTTGTGCACAAAGAGATGTACGTATGTATGTATTTGAGAATACGGTTCCAACGTCATAAAAATTGCCAACAAGAACATTTTACTTTGCAAGCTGTACATAATAGCTTTTCTCATATACCTATTTCTCGATTTGCTGTACAAGCCTAAAGTACATAAAACGGTGTTACGGTCAATATCATAAAACGGTGATGGTGCGCAGTGGAAAAAGGCAAAAATTTGAACAGTTAAAAGTACCGCTAATAAAAGACACAAAAAAAACGTACAGTTGTGAACATACAAGCATTTGAACAATACGAGCCTTTGCGAAATTACATAAAAAAAAAAAGAAACAAGAACTCGTAAAATAGTTGAAGTTAGAAAAAGAAAAACTATCGTTTCCAGTATATGAATATATACATATGTATGTGAACATTTGCAGTGGCTGTTCCAAAATACAGCGGTAAGCAAAAACCACGCCACCAGTACATAATATGTACATAAAATGCCAAACTGAATAACGGCAAATAAATAGCAGAAAAGCAAAAACATCATCTTTAACGGCAATTTGCAGCAGAGATCATTCCACCAGACGGTACAGAAACGGCAAGAGGCAACGAGATTGCAACAGAAAAGGCGTTTGCAGAATAAGTACACATAAACTTACATACGCAAATTTTTCTTGTACATACATACGTACACCCTTATTTACACATACATTATACATATGTAGCTTTATTTCATTTTTACTTTTCTTATGCAAATTTAATCCAAATTCAATTTACATATATTTCCTAACATTCAATGGCCATTAACACAAACTTTGACTTCTTATTTTCCTTTTTTCAATTTTTAGAACTTGTTATTAAAGTAAATACGAATTTTGAGAAAATCTCTTGAAACTACATGTAATTGAATTATACATATATATTTAAACAATACCATACATATATATAAAATAACCATTTAAGACATACTAATATGTACTGTTTTTTCTTGATTGGAATACTAATGCGCAACTAAGTGGAAAAACTTCGCAAAATCACTGAAAAAAAAAAAAAGAAACTAAATTTTTTCTCGATACTGCATTTATACAAAAGCATGTAATTTACATTTTTATGCAAATTTAAACCAATTTTCAATTTTACAAAAACAAAGTTTTTTATATATTTTGAGCGGATTTACCAACAAACATATTGCCCAATAATAACATCGTCATTATCGTCAAATACAGTGCATGCCAATAATTATTGAACAATGATACAAATTTAATTTTTTTCTCTTTCCCAAAATTCTCAATAAAAACTTGCTAAAATTGTTTCGTTTTCGCCAATAATGGTACAGTGCCAACCTATATTCGGACAAAATAATACTTAAAAAAAAAAAAAAAATATATTTACAAAATTGTTTACTACTTTTTGAACATTACTTATCAGTTCATATCTACAGTGTCATCTTAACCCAGCTGAATGTACAGTGCCTGCTATATATATTGGTACAATATAAACTTTTCTTCCAGTTTCTAAACACATTTCATATAAAATTTGATTCTACAGTGCCTACCGAAATTTTTCGAAGTGTCTACAAGATCTTGCATTTACAGTGTCTGCAAATATTTGAAATCAATATGCGTAAAATTATTTCAAGCTAGTTTGAGATACAATAAAACTTTTTCGACAAATCTCTTTTTTTTATTAAAACAAACAAACGTACATTTTTTTTGACAAATTTATAATTTTTTTTATGTTGAGCAACTGTTGTTACAAAAGCTACTGTGTTTTGCCACAAATGTCAGACGACGAAAAAAGCTTTGAAGACGCGAATTTTGCTAGAAATTCAGATAAAGGAAAAACAACAACAAGCAGAGGAACCTTATCTCTAGGTGAAGATTTTCGAGGTTTTAGCGACGAATCTAGCGATTCAACTAGCTCAGGCATTACAATTTCGAGTCAAAATAATAACGACATAATTATGGCAACACCGGAGCAGAAAAAATCAGCTATTAGCCTGTGGGCTTCGATTATCCGGGAAAATTACAGCGGCGACCCGCTATCACTGTCATCATTCATTGATAAGATAAATCTAATCGAAGACCTTGCAGATAACTCATTAATTCCAACATTAATAGCATTCCTTAAATCGAAGCTTGAGGGCAAAGCGTGTGAATCCCTACCAATAGAAATTCATACAGTCGGTCAGATAAAAGAAGCGCTGTGTAGCAGAATAAAACCGGATAACTCGAAATTTGTCGCTGGAAAAATTGCATCATTGAAAATTACGAATAATAATTACGCGCACTTTGCAAAACAAGTTGAAGAATTGTCAGATTCCTTAGAGCGCTCTCTTATTATCGAAGGGATGACACAAGCTAAAGCTCATGAAATGGCTGTGGAACAAACAATTAAAGTCTGTAGGTTAAATAGCAGATCAGATATGGTAAAATCTATTTTAGCTTCGTCAACTTTCACTGACCCTAAGGATGTAGTTGCAAAAATGATAATAGAAAAAGATAATGAGGTAAAAGAGCGACAAGTCTTGATATTTCGTTCACGACCAATAAGATCAAATAACTACAGAGGAAATTTTCGAGGTAACAATTTTAGATATCACAATAATGGTTTTAGGCACAGTGAGACAAATAGGCAAAATTATTACTCATATAGCAGAGGAAACAGTAATTACAACAGAGAGGTAACAATTTTAATAACAGAAAAAACAACAACAATTCTAACAGACCAAGTACGAGTAACAGAAACAACAATAGCAATTCGCGTTCGAATACAAGAAATACGGCTAATGTGCGTAATTTAAACGCCGAAGCCCCTCAGACGCGAACACTGAGGGATCAGGACTAAGAAATTCTATAGCACAATCCATTTATTGCTTAAATTTAAATTACTCAGACTTTATCGAAATTCACTGTACCGACTCTGACAAAACATGTACATTTTTAGTTGATTCGCAAGCGGACATATCACTGATTAAAATCTCCAGTTTGGTACAAAGGGCAGTTATAAATGACAGTAATATCATAAATATCACGGGCGTAACTTCAGATACACTTACAACTCTTGGTACAATAGATACGAACTTAAAAATAAAGAACATTTACTTTCACATACACTTCATGTTGTCGATGACAATTTCAACATACCGTCGGACGGAATACTAGGAAAAGACTTTTTAAAAAATAATAAACGCATAATCAATTATTCAAACGACACAATACAAGTTAGTTACGGGGCAGAAAGGGTTAATGTTTCAATTTTACATAGTACATCCAGCAATAGTTTAGTAATTCCACCAAGATGTGAAGTTTTTCGAATTTTCAATTTGGATAATTCCAAAAATTCAGTTTTTGTAGATTCTCACGAAATCTCTGATGGTGTCTTTACAGCCAAATGCATAGTAGTTACAAAAACGCCAATTTTAAAAATAATTAATACGACAGATGAAGTAAGGTACATAAAAGACTTTAACGTAAAAACAGAAGACATTACAAATTTTAATATATACAAAATTAACATAGCTTTAAACAACCCCGAACGTTTAGAAGAACTTAAATCAATTTTAGTAAAACAAATGGCCTCGTACACAAAAGACAAACTCCTTGAATTGTGTTTAAAATATTCCGATGTATTCGCTCTTAAGACGGACCAAATGACTTTAAATAACTTTTACGAACAAAAACTTAGACTTTCGGACAAAACACCAGTGTACATAAAAAATTACAGACTACCATATTCTCAAAGAGAAGAAATTAACAAACAAGTTGACAATTTATTACGAAACGATTTAATTGAACATAGCTATTCGAACTACAACAGTCCATTAATAATAGTACCAAAAAAAGACCCAACCGGACAGAAATCGTATAGAATGTGCGTCGACTTTAGAGCAGTGAACAAAAAACTAATAGCAGACAAATTTCCACTGGCACGAGTGGATGATATTTTAGATAACCTGGGTAGAGCAAAATACTTTTCCAAATTATATTTATTCTCCGGTTTCCACCAAATTCCGTTGCATAAAAATTCCAGAGATATCACTTCTTTCAGCACTGATCGTGGTGCATTCCGATGGAAGGTGTTACCATTCGGACTTAATGTCGCACCAAATTCATCCTCCAGAATGATGTCTATTGCTTTTTCCGGCATCTCCCCTAGTCAAGCATTTTTATACGTTGATGATAGCCGTGTTTTTATTCAAGCGCATATACATCTGCGCTTAAATTTTGTATGGACAAATAAGCGCGGATAGAGATGTGCGCTTAGAAATCCATACAAAATTTAAGCGCAGATGTATATGCGCTTGAATAAAAACACGGCTGATGTTATAGTTATCGGATGCAGCGAGGCTCACCACCTCAAAAATTTAGAAACAGTTTTTCAAACATGCAAAAAATTCAATTTACGTTTAAATCCATTAAAATGCAATTTCATGCGCTCAGAAGTTAATTTCTTAGGCCATAAATGTTCATCCAAAGGTCTGCTGCCTGATGACTCAAAGATAGTAGCAATTAAAAAATATCATGGTTTTTCGTGAAATAGCTATACACTCAACCTTCGCTGTAAATAGTTGTTGAATTTTTTCCACTTACCCCAACAACAAAAAATATCCTACTTTGCGGTTTTTGGTAGAGGGTGGATACCAACATGGTGTTGGGAAAGATTTTGATGTGGGAATGGCTCAGTCAACATTGTCTAAGGTGCTAAAGCGTAGCTTGCAAATAATGGAGGAGAAGTTGTGCCCGAAATTCATAAAATTGGAAATGACAAGCCAGGAAAAAAGCGAAGCAAAAATAGATTTTTTTTCGAGGACTCGATTTCCGGGTATAATTATGTGTGTCGATGGCACACATATAAAGATAATTCCACCTGCCGAGGAAAAATTTCTTTTTTATAACAGAAAAGGCTTCTACAGCATCAATGCAATGCTGGTAAATCAAGTTATAAAAAAAATATTATATAATATGTTTATAGAAAGCTTTAAATAAATTACTTCTTCGAACGTTTTTAGATTTGTGATC
Source organism: Urophora cardui (assembly GCA_960531455.1). Taxonomy (NCBI): domain Eukaryota; kingdom Metazoa; phylum Arthropoda; class Insecta; order Diptera; family Tephritidae; genus Urophora; species Urophora cardui. Next base: position 22,746,240 of record OY482675.1, on the reverse strand, counting down.
ATAAAATGCGAATCCGTTTTATTGATGCACGGTACCCTGGCAGCAACCATGACTCGCATGTGTGGAATATAAGCGATGCAAAGGCTTTGCTTGAACGAAGCTACATGGAAGGGGACAGGAACACATGGATTCTGGGTAATGATAAGAAATACTCAATATTTAACAAAAACATGTCCCTTAGAAGTATACAAGTTTTTTGTAAACTTTTTAAATGAGGAATTTTGGTTTATAGCTTGAAAGTCTTTTTAATTGCGACGATTTTATTTTATTCTTTTCTTAAAATGATTTCATCTTGGTCCATATCAAATAGGAGACGCAGGTTATCCACTACAACCGTGGCTTATGACTCCATTTCGTTCGCCGCGAGCAGGAAGCGTGGAGAGTGCATATAACAAAGCCCATGCGAAGGCGAGAAATATAGTGGAAAGGACGATTGGAGTACTAAAAAATAGATTCCGGTGCATTTTGGGAGCACGGCAACTGCACTATTCTCCAAAAAAATCGTGCCAAATTGTGAACGTTTGCAGTGCGTTGCACAACATTTGCATCCATTTTGGTGTGGAAGAACACACGCCCGAGAATCCGCAAACGGAAGATGAAGACACAGATACGCCCGAAGAAACCGAACAAAGTAATCCCTCCAGAGAAGCGGCGGAAATAAGGGAGAGGATTGCTAGAGCCGTGCAAAATATTACACATTAGATAATCTTTATTTTAGTATTTGAATTTCTTTATGTATTTAAAAAATAAGTGAAGCTCTCTATATTTTGATATAATAAAATATATTTGTATATATGTACATATGTATTTAATTATTCTTCCAATTCAAATATACATATGTAAATAATATTATATTTTTGAATTTTGTAATAAAATTTTTTTTAAATAAATAACAGCAGTCTAAATAAATAATTTTTTTTAAATAAATAACAATATATATTCATTTATTTAGGTAATTATTTCCTCAATTCAAATATACATATACTATATATGGTTCTAAATTTTGCAATATAAAATTTGTTTAATAAATAACAATAATTGTGTAAATATATATTTTTTTCACAAAAATATAACAATTCAGTCTTGATTTTCTTATTCAAAGTTTATCACTTTTAATAGAGGATTCGTATGCAGAAATTCTTTTGCATATGCACATCACCATTCAGCAAGGAATGAAAAAAAAAAAATGGACGGATTAGCCACAAGTCTTTACGCGTTTATAATAACTCAGGCGGAATTATTTCTGGGGTATAAATCAAACATGCGGTCGACCTCCTCCCGCTTTAGCGCCTCCATGACCCTATTATGACGCCGCGTTTCCTCCAATATTTCCGCCTGAGTTATGGTAAACGCATTGAGACTTGCAGCAATTTCGTCCATTTTTTTTTCCATTCTTTTTTGGGTTTCTACCTGCTTCTGCAAAAGAACTTTTGCAGACGAATCCTCTCTGCTGGTAGAAGCAGGACGCGATGCAGTGGGATTGCTCTCTGACATGGACTGCATGGAGGTATCGTGCACCTCTGACGGAGGTCGCATTTCACTGGAGGTAGTAGCCCTGCTAGGCCCTGTGCCAAAAGCCGCAGTTCCCGCAATACCGGCTGTTTGGGTCTCCAGACCGCAGAGCCGAATCACCGCTTCCTCCACCTCGTTAAATGACTGGGCGCGATAAACGCCTCCTCCAGTTGCCCTCAGTTCGTTTCTGTTGTTCGAGAACTTCTTTTTAACAAAAGACTTGTAGTCCAACCAAACCTGGAAATAAAAAGAATTCACAATAATCAATCCACTAGAATAAATTTTATTATTGCTAGCTTAAATAAAAGTTTTTAAATACTGCTTATTATAAAAAAAATTTCCAACTTCAGTGAAAATAAAATTAGGAGAATGTATCCACCAATTTTTAAGCAAAAAGCACTTGTAATTTATAAGTTATTGCCAATGGTACATTATTATGGTTCCCTCATTAACGACTAGTAAATAAACCACGTTAAAACTGGCTACTTCAGTGAAAATAAAATTAGCAGAATGTATCCACCAATTTTCAAGCAAAAAGCACTTGTAATTTATAAATTATTGCCAATGGTACATTATTATGGTTCCCTCCCTAACGACTAGTAAATAAACCACGTTAAAACTGGCTACTTCAGTGAAAATAAAATTAGCAGAATGTATCCACCAATTTTCAAGCAAAAATCACTTGTAATTTATAAATTATTGCCAATGGTACATTATTATAGTTCCCGCCCTAACGACTAGTAAATTTATATTATAAAATAATTGCTCTACTTGCAGTCAACGACGATAATAGTGCCGACTTTAGTGAAGATAACATTGATGTAAAATCTCCACCGAGTTCCAAGCAATCATTACCTGTAATTCAAAAAAAAAAAATCATTATCATGAATCCCAATTTTGCTTTTGCCTGCACGTTAGAACCGTAGCATTTGACAAGCTAATAAAGTTTCACTTTATAGTTTCACATTTTGCTTTTTTATATTTATAAAAGTTTCAATTTTTCTAGTTAAATTATTTCACCTTTAAACAAAAAAATAGCTAAACCAAATATGTAGGCGGCAATGTACTCATTTTGCCATAACCACACTTTACATACACATGTACATACATAAATACATGCTACTACATACATTGTCATCCACTCTTGGCTTACTTTTTTAAACGGTTTTATTTAGCTCACCCCGTTTGTTTTATTTATTATTATTTATTCTTGGGTCAAATTTAGTAATTAAAATTTCACCCTCTTCCTGTCAACCGATTAATCTGAAATTTTGCACGCATGTATAACCCAGATGACAATGCAATATTATGAAAAAAAATTCCGATAGGTGGCGCGTGGGTCGCTATATTTACAAAAATCGCATTTATGGTCCTATTTGGCTGAAATTCGGAACATGTATTACTACCTTGAAAAGAAATATTTTCTTAAAAAAAAAATTCCGCTAGGTGGCGCGTGGGTCGCTATATTTACAAAAATCGCATTTATGGTCCGATTTGGCTGAAATTCGGAACATGTATTACTACCTTGAAAAGAAATATTTTCGTAAAAAAAAAATTCCGCTAGGTGGCGCGTGGGTCGCTATATTTACAAAAATCGCATTTATGGTCCGATTTGGCTGAAATTCGGAACATGTATTACTACCTTGAAAGGAAATATTTTCCTAAAAAAAACTTCCGATAGGTGGCGCGTGGGTCGCTATAGAGGCGTTGGACTGCAATAAACTAACGGGCAAGAAACCTTGCAATAATGAAGCACTAAATGAATTAAACAGAATGCGAAATAAAAACTAAAAACTAGAAAATAAAAATAGGTAAAAAAACTTTTTAAGTTAAACGGTTTTATGTTATACATACATTGCAATGTTTAAGATAAATGTACTAAAAACCAAAAAATAATAAAATAGATACAGTCGTGGGAATTATAAACATTTGCATAGACTAGACTAAAATAAAACCGGGGGGCACGTCAATTGTCTACAAATTATCGACTTAATGTGCGATAGAAGAATCGTTTAATTCGTCGTTAGGCAGTTGGCCCGCAGACGGTGAGGAAAATACTTACTATTTTCTTGCTCATGGAAATTCCAATAGTTATACACTCCATGTTAATAAAAGAGATGTTTCAACTAGTTTATCGTTGGACATTCACACGAGGAATCGTTTCACTGCTCGTAGTTTGTCTTTAATCGACAAAACATATGATAAAAGTACTACTCGCTCACCACTATGAAACCCTAAAACTCGCTTATAATCGAGCTTGCTAGCTTTTTTCCACATTCTAGCCCTACTTATCACACGTCCATCGTTGTCGGTTGAACAACTGCCTAATTATAGTGTAACATTACAAAACAAACATTTTAATCAACGATTGTAGACAATTGACGTGCCCCACGGTTTTATTTTAGTCTAGTCTATGCAAATGTTTATAATTCCCACGACTGTATCTATTTTATTATTTTTTGGTTTTTAGTACATTTATCTTAAACATTGCAATGTATGTATAACATAAAACCGTTTAACTTAAAAAGTTTTTTTACCTATTTTTATTCCACACTGATGCTTCTTTTACTGGAGGTCCAATGCAATTCAATTGCAGCGCAACTTCATCCCAAAATTTTTGAACATCTTCTTTTGATGATTTCGGGAATCCATGGGCGATATCTGGCCGCTCCGTCAGTATATTTACGAGGCACTCATATTGATCACGGCTTGTGGTTATTCGCGCCCTGTTGATAATATATATGTACATATGTGTTTTAATTTATGCAATACACCACTATTTAAACATACATACATATATCACAACTTACATTTTTTGATAAAAAAATAAATGAAAAATGTAAATTTTATAATATTTCCAAAAATAATCACAATTTCTATGGCCTCCGACACACAAAAGCTGACGGAAAAAATCGCTCCGATTAACTGTCAAAACTGATAAGACAGCAAAGACAGTAGCTACTGCAATTTTTGAATCCTTTATTTTAACGTATGGCATAATGAAATCGGTAAAAACCGATCTCGGCACTGAATTTAAAAATGAAATATTTTCAGAATTGACTAAACTTTTAAATATTAAACATAATTTTTCAACACCATATCACCACGAAACGCTTGGAACGGTTGAAAGAAACCACCGAGTTTTTAATGAGTATTTACGTGCTTATTAAATGATAACTTTGACGATTGGGACGTTTACTTACGCTATTTCACATTTTTGCATAATACAACAACAAATACTGTTTTCAATAATAAATTAACACCTTACGAATTAATATTCGGTAAGAAAGCGAATTTACCAATAGAACTTCAAAAAGACGAAATTGATCCTATTTACAATATTGAAAATTATGCAAAAGAGGTGAACTACCGAATGCAAAAAACTAGTGCACTCGCGAAAGATTTCGTTATAAAACACAAAATACAAAACCAAACCGGATGTAACCGGAAGGCCTTGCCATCATCGGTAAAAATAGGCGATAGAGCTCTATTAGAAAAAGAATCGAGAAATAAACATTCTAACATATATACTGGGCCCTACATTGTAAAAAATGTAGATGGCGTAAACATTACCCTTTTCGATCAAGAAAGCCAAAAAGAAAAGTTAGTACATAAAAATCGAATACATAAAGTAACGTAAATGTACATATTAATTTAATTTAGAATTTAAATTTAATATTGAATTAATTACAAAAAAAAAAAAGAAATCATATTAGTAAATATTAATATATAAATACATAATACATACGCATAAGTACTCAAATAACTAGTTAAGCATAGCTAATAATAAAGTAGTAAATAATACATATTTTTAAAATAATTATACATATTGATATACATAAGCTATTACTAAACGTACTTTTAAATTAAATTTCAGATATTGTAAAGGGAACTGCGTTATTTGAGTTGCGGTGAACTTACGAAAAAGGAGGGAAGGTATTAATCGAAACTACTATAATCAATCATTAAAATTGTTCGTGAATTCACACAACTCAGGCAACGCAGCAGAAAGAAGAAAGTGGCAAGATTGATCACCTTGCCCCATTCTTCTTTTCCCCAGGAGGGTGATATAGTGCAGCCCTATAGTGCAGCTCTGATATGTTGAATTCGCTGTACCAATTGCAGCCAACTGCACTTATATACTTCCAATTAGAATATAATAGATACACTTCCAATGAAAAGAGATACCAAAAAGTGAATAAAGAATATTAACCGCCATCATTGTTGGCTGAGTCGTGAAGCAAGAAAGTTTACTTCTTTTTATTTAATACGTGCGTGGTGCGTGGGTTATCTCTCGTGTCAAAAGACAATTTTAGTGGTCTCAAATAATTAATTGTTGTACGACCCAAATAAAGGATATGAGAGAACCTTTCAAAAGTGCCAATTGAAATACATGTGGTCAGTAAGGTTTCGGTTTACTTTCGGTAAAAACCAAAAATGTCGATCCGATACCGCACCGAGTAATGGAAAGCGCTCTAATAGCATTGACAGACGGCAGCGATAATCCGGAATATCTAGCTAATTCGGACTTAACTTGAGAATTAACAGGAGGTAATCCGGAATATCTCTTGAGTTAGTCTTCAAAATTTTAGCGGATTAGAGCATTTTGTAATGACATCCCTGGCGAAAAATGTCTATCGTGAATGAAAGGGAAGAAAAAGAAGAACCCAAGGCAGATCAAGGAAGGTAGGCGCATAAGTGAATTCAGAAATTTTGAATGTAATTTGTTATTCTAATTGGTAGAGTGCAGGGACCGTAACGGTTATAAGTGATATCCAAAAAGTTGATTTTTAACGATTATTTTCTGTTTTATTTTTTGCTCAGAAAATAAAAGTTTTTTCTTGAGTTTTATTTTTTGATCAGAAAATAAAAGTTTTTTCTTGAGTTTTATTTTTCGATCAGAAAATAAAAGTTATTTTTTGAGTTTTATTTTTCCCTCAGAAAATAAAAGTTCTTTTCTGAGTTTTATTTTTCGATCAGAAAATAAAAGTTATTTTTTGAGTTTTATTTTTCCCTCAGAAAATAAAAGTTATTTTTTGAGTTTTATTTTTCCCTCAGAAAATAAAAGTTATTTTTTGAGTTTTATTTTTCGATCAGAATATAAAAGTTATTTTTTGAGATTTATTTTTCCTTCAGAAAATAAAAGTTATTTTTTTGAGTTTTATTTTTCGATCAGAAAATAAAAGTTATTTTTTTGAGTTTTATTTTTTTGCTCAGATAATAAAAGTTATTTTTTGAGTTTTATTTTTTTGCTCAGATAATAAAAGTTTATTTATAAATTTTACGTATTTATGTGACGCGAGCACATATATACTATTAAAAATGTAATTTTATGTATGTATGTGAGTAGGTACATAAATATGTAGCATTTAGAAACTCTGTAGGACAGAAATAAAGTTGTTGTATGTGAAGCATTTACTTAAATCTAATAACTTTAAACGACCAATTCTTGTATATCAAATAGGAGACGCAGGTTATCCACTACAACCGTGGCTTATGACTCCATTTCGTTCGCCGCGAGAAGGAAGCGTGGAGAGTGCATATAACAAAGCCCATGCGAAGGCGAGAAATATAGTGGAAAGGACGATTGGAGTACTAAAAAATAGATTCCGGTGCATTTTGGGAGCACGGCAACTGCACTATTCTCCAAAAAAATCGTGCCAAATTGTGAACGTTTGCAGTGCGTTGCACAACATTTGCATCCATTTTGGTGTGGAAGAACACACGCCCGAGAATCCGCAAACGGAAGATGAAGACACAGATACGCCCGAAGAAACCGAACAAAGTAATCCCTCCAGAGAAGCGGCGGAAATAAGGGAGAGGATTGCTAGAGCCGTGCAAAATATTACACATTAGATAATCTTTATTTTAGTATTTGAATTTCTTTATGTATTTAAAAAATAAGTGAAGCTCTCTATATTTTGATATAATAAAATATATTTGTATATATGTACATATGTATTTAATTATTCTTCCAATTCAAATATACATATGTAAATAATATTATATTTTTGAATTTTGTAATAAAATTTTTTTTAAATAAATAACAGCAGTCTAAATAAACAATTTTTTTTAAATAAATAACAATATATATTCATTTATTTAGGTAATTATTTCCTCAATTCAAATATACATATACTATATATGGTTCTAAATTTTGCAATATAAAATTTGTTTAATAAATAACAATAATTGTGTAAATATATATTTTTTTCACAAAAATATAACAATTCAGTCTTGATTTTCTTATTGGAATTAGGTAAATAAAATTCAAAGTTTATCACTTTTAATAGAGGATTCGTATGCAGAAATTCTTTTGCATATGCACATCACCATTCAGCAAGGAATGAAAAAAAAAAATGGACGGATTAGCCACAAGTCTTTACGCGTTTATAATAACTCAGGCGGAATTATTTCTGGGGTATAACTCAAACATGCGGTCGACCTCCTCCCGCTTTAGCGCCTCCATGACCCTATTATGACGCCGCGTTTCCTCCAATATTTCCGCCTGAGTTATGGTAAACGCATTGAGACTTGCAGCAATTTCGTCCATTTTTTTTTCCATTCTTTTTTGGGTTTCTACCTGCTTCTGCAAAAGAACTTTTGCAGACGAATCCTCTCTGCTGGTAGAAGCAGGACGCGATGCAGTGGGATTGCTCTCTGACATGGACTGCATGGAGGTATCGTGCACCTCTGACGGAGGTCGCATTTCACTGGAGGTAGTAGCCCTGCTAGGCCCTGTGCCAAAAGCCGCAGTTCCCGCAATACCGGCTGTTTGGGTCTCCAGACCGCAGAGCCGAATCACCGCTTCCTCCACCTCGTTAAATGACTGGGCGCGATAAACGCCTCCTCCAGTTGCCCTCAGTTCGTTTCTGTTGTTCGAGAACTTCTTTTTAACAAAAGACTTGTAGTCCAACCAAACCTGGAAATAAAAAGAATTCACAATAATCAATCCACTAGAATAAATTTTATTATTGCTAGCTTAAATAAAAGTTTTTAAATACTGCTTATTATAAAAAAAATTTCCAACTTCAGTGAAAATAAAATTAGGAGAATGTATCCACCAATTTTTAAGCAAAAAGCACTTGTAATTTATAAGTTATTGCCAATGGTACATTATTATGGTTCCCTCATTAACGACTAGTAAATAAACCACGTTAAAACTGGCTACTTCAGTGAAAATAAAATTAGCAGAATGTATCCACCAATTTTCAAGCAAAAAGCACTTGTAATTTATAAATTATTGCCAATGGTACATTATTATGGTTCCCTCCCTAACGACTAGTAAATAAACCACGTTAAAACTGGCTACTTCAGTGAAAATAAAATTAGCAGAATGTATCCACCAATTTTCAAGCAAAAATCACTTGTAATTTATAAATTATTGCCAATGGTACATTATTATAGTTCCCGCCCTAACGACTAGTAAATTTATATTATAAAATAATTGCTCTACTTGCAGTCAACGACGATAATAGTGCCGACTTTAGTGAAGATAACATTGATGTAAAATCTCCACCGAGTTCCAAGCAATCATTACCTGTAATTCAAAAAAAAAAAAATCATTATCATGAATCCCAATTTTGCTTTTGCCTGCACGTTAGAACCGTAGCATTTGACAAGCTAATAAAGTTTCACTTTATAGTTTCACATTTTGCTTTTTTATATTTATAAAAGTTTCAATTTTTCTAGTTAAATTATTTCACCTTTAAACAAAAAAATAGCTAAACCAAATATGTAGGCGGCAATGTACTCATTTTGCCATAACCACACTTTACATACACATGTACATACATAAATACATGCTACTACATACATTGTCATCCACTCTTGGCTTACTTTTTTCCACACTGATGCTTCTTTTACTGGAGGTCCAATGCAATTCAATTGCAGCGCAACTTCATCCCAAAATTTTTGAACATCTTCTTTTGATGATTTCGGGAATCCATGGGCGATATCTGGCCGCTCCGTCAGTATATTTACGAGGCACTCATATTGATCACGGCTTGTGGTTATTCGCGCCCTGTTGATAATATATATGTACATATGTGTTTTAATTTATGCAATACACCACTATTTAAACATACATACATATATCACAACTTACATTTTTTGATAAAAAAATAAATGAAAAATGTAAATTTTATAATATTTCCAAAAATAATCACAATTTCTATGGCCTCCGACACACAAAAGCTGACGGAAAAAATCGCTCCGATTAACTGTCAAAACTGATAAGACAGCAAAGACAGTAGCTACTGCAATTTTTGAATCCTTTATTTTAACGTATGGCATAATGAAATCGGTAAAAACCGATCTCGGCACTGAATTTAAAAATGAAATATTTTCAGAATTGACTAAACTTTTAAATATTAAACATAATTTTTCAACACCATATCACCACGAAACGTTTGGAACGGTTGAAAGAAACCACCGAGTTTTTAATGAGTATTTACGTGCTTATTAAATGATAACTTTGACGATTGGGACGTTTACTTACGCTATTTCACATTTTTGCATAATACAACAACAAATACTGTTTTCAATAATAAATTAACACCTTACGAATTAATATTCGGTAAGAAAGCGAATTTACCAATAGAACTTCAAAAAGACGAAATTGATCCTATTTACAATATTGAAAATTATGCAAAAGAGGTGAACTACCGAATGCAAAAAACTAGTGCACTCGCGAAAGATTTCGTTATAAAACACAAAATACAAAACCAAACCGGATGTAACCGGAAGGCCTTGCCATCATCGGTAAAAATAGGCGATAGAGCTCTATTAGAAAAAGAATCGAGAAATAAACATTCTAACATATATACTGGGCCCTACATTGTAAAAAATGTAGATGGCGTAAACATTACCCTTTTCGATCAAGAAAGCCAAAAAGAAAAGTTAGTACATAAAAATCGAATACATAAAGTAACGTAAATGTACATATTAATTTAATTTAGAATTTAAATTTAATATTGAATTAATTACAAAAAAAAAAAAAAGAAATCATATTAGTAAATATTAATATATAAATACATAATACATACGCATAAGTACTCAAATAACTAGTTAAGCATAGCTAATAATAAAGTAGTAAATAATACATATTTTTAAAATAATTATACATATTGATATACATAAGCTATTACTAAACGTACTTTTAAATTAAATTTCAGATATTGTAAAGGGAACTGCGTTATTTGAGTTGCGGTGAACTTACGAAAAAGGAGGGAAGGTATTAATCGAAACTACTATAATCAATCATTAAAATTGTTCGTGAATTCACACAACTCAGGCAACGCAGCAGAAAGAAGAAAGTGGCAAGATTGATCACCTTGCCCCATTCTTCTTTTCCCCAGGAGGGTGATATAGTGCAGCCCTATAGTGCAGCTCTGATATGTTGAATTCGCTGTACCAATTGCAGCCAACTGCACTTATATACTTCCAATTAGAATATAATAGATACACTTCCAATGAAAAGAGATACCAAAAAGTGAATAAAGAATATTAACCGCCATCATTGTTGGCTGAGTCGTGAAGCAAGAAAGTTTACTTCTTTTTATTTAATACGTGCGTGGTGCGTGGGTTATCTCTCGTGTCAAAAGACAATTTTAGTGGTCTCAAATAATTAATTGTTGTACGACCCAAATAAAGGATATGAGAGAACCTTTCAAAAGTGCCAATTGAAATACATGTGGTCAGTAAGGTTTCGGTTTACTTTCGGTAAAAACCAAAAATGTCGATCCGATACCGCACCGAGTAATGGAAAGCGCTCTAATAGCATTGACAGACGGCAGCGATAATCCGGAATATCTAGCTAATTCGGACTTAACTTGAGAATTAACAGGAGGTAATCCGGAATATCTCTTGAGTTAGTCTTCAAAATTTTAGCGGATTAGAGCATTTTGTAATGACATCCCTGGCGAAAAATGTCTATTGTGAATGAAAGGGAAGAAAAAGAAGAACCCAAGGCAGATCAAGGAAGGTAGGCGCATAAGTGAATTCAGAAATTTTGAATGTAATTTGTTATTCTAATTGGTAGAGTGCAGGGACCGTAACGGTTATTAGTGATATCCAAAAAGTTGATTTTTAACGATTATTTTCTGTTTTATTTTTTGCTCAGAAAATAAAAGTTTTTTCTTGTTTTATTTTTTGATCAGAAAATAAAAGTTTTTTCTTGAGTTTTATTTTTCGATCAGAAAATAAAAGTTATTTTTTGAGTTTTATTTTTCCCTCAGAAAATAAAAGTTCTTTTCTGAGTTTTATTTTTCGACCAGAAAATAAAAGTTATTTTTTGAGTTTTATTTTTCCCTCAGAAAATAAAAGTTATTTTTTGAGTTTTATTTTTCCCTCAGAAAATAAAAGTTATTTTTTGAGTTTTATTTTTCGATCAGAATATAAGTTATTTTTTGAGATTTATTTTTCCTTCAGAAAATAAAAGTTATTTTTTTGAGTTTTATTTTTCGATCAGAAAATAAAAGTTATTTTTTTGAGTTTTATTTTTTTGCTCAGATAATAAAAGTTATTTTTTGAGTTTTATTTTTTTGCTCAGATAATAAAAGTTTATTTATAAATTTTACGTATTTATGTGACGCGAGCACATATATACTATTAAAAATGTAATTTTATGTATGTATGTGAGTAGGTACATAAATATGTAGCATTTAGAAACTCTGTAGGACAGAAATAAAGTTGTTGTATGTGAAGCATTTACTTAAATCTAATAACTTTAAACGAGCAATTCTTGTATATATATATATACAAAATATATATAAAGAAAAAACAAATATATGTATATATATATATATATATATATATATAAAGAAAAAACAAATATATATACAAGAATTGCTTGTTTAAAGTTATTAGATTTAGGTAAATGCTTCACATACAACAACTTTATTTCCGTCCTTCTACAGAGTTTCTAAATGATACATATTTATGTACCTAATCACATACATACATAAAATTACATTTTTAATAGTATATATGTGCTCGCGTCACATAAATACGAAAAATTTATAAATAAACTTTTATTATCTGAGCAAAAAAATAAAACTCAAAAAATAACTTTTATTATCTGAGCAAAAAAATAAAACTCAAAAAATAACTTTTATTTTCTGATCGAAAAATAAAACTCAAAAAATAACTTTTATTTTCTGAAGGAAAAATAAAACTCAAAAAATAACTTTTATATTCTGATCGAAAAATAAAACTCACAAAATAACTTTTATTTTCTGATCGAAAAATAAAACTCAGAAAAAAACTTTTATTTTCTGAGGGAAAAATAAAACTCAAAAAATAACTTTTATTTTCTGAGCGAAATACAAAAATCATAAAAATACCTTTTATTTGCTGAGGGAAAAATAAAACTCAGAAAATAACGATTAAAAATCAATTTTTTTATAAAAATCGAAAAAATAAAAGTTAATGCACCTAGAGGTAGTCTGCGTTACGGTGATTACATCTGTGTACTTCTTTTGCGTTTAGCGTTTCTCCTTCAGTATGATTTTTTTAGTCAAAATTTAAAAAATAACGATTATTTGCAATCCCTGGTAGAGTGTAATGTCAAAATGATATTTCGGCTTGGTTGAAATCTGAATTCGTTTGGGACTCGCCCATTCCTATTGACCATGATGTGATTTCGTTTTGATTTTGACATTACCCTACCTTTGGAAATAAAACAAGAAGTTTTTGAATTCGCCACTGAGCCTACCTTCCTTCAGCTGTTTTGTTAATCCGCAATACTTGCCGTCTGTCAGGGTAAAATTTTAATCGAATTAAGTGTTGCGGTAATCGGGATTATCGCTGCCGTCTGTCAATGCTATAATGAACCACAATCCGAAAAAAATTACTTCTTCCGGAGGGTAGGGGTGATCTCACAGATCACAAAAAGCACGCTTATAGGTCAGGAGATATTCCTTGTTAAAGTAATGTATGTGTAGAATACTGTTTTGCGTTGGCGGCCTTCGGCCGCGCTTCAAAAAAATAATCCTCAGCCGGCAGAATTCTCTTTCTGGAGAACTTCAATATTATATTTTACTAATAGTTGAAAGTGTTAAAATTAGATGAGTTATCATCTACAGAACATTTCCTAAAAATTTCACTGAAAAATTCCCAGTAGTTTGTAAATAAATTTAAGCGAAACAAAGCTGACGGCGGTGATAGCTCAATGGGATAGACATTGGACTACCAATCAAAACGGCTTATACCATGTTTACATATAACGAGATTATCAGAAAATCTCGATTCGCAAATCTACCCGTTTACATATTTCTGTGTTGTGCTATGTTGGCAACACGAATGTGTGAGTGTGTTTAGTGCGCGAAGGGTTGCACGCAAGGCTAATTTATACAGGTTATCTTACTAAATAGCTGATTTTTAACTTTTTTTTTTACTTTTTTTTATCTTAATAATGGTGCTTATGTCAAACTTGTATAAATTTTGAGCATGGCGCAATATGATTTCTACAAAGGCGAACTATGATTTTGACAGAGGCTCCACAGAATGCACAAACAATTTAAATGGAGTTTTTTTTTTTTACGAGGAGGAAGCATCGAAAGCCTTTACCCCGTCAGTGTGGGACTCTAACCCGAACTAAACCTCCTACTGTCATCGTACCGAACCCCCCGGTACTACCGTCAAGCTACCGTCGGGAGGTGGGTTGAGCACTAGGCTCGCAGTCCGTAATGGTCGCGTTATTGCCCTCAGTCTGCCTTAGAAGGCTTCACCCATGTATTTTTGTATTTTTATAAAAGTGGTCAGTGTTAGGTGGTCTGCGGAGGCCGAAGCTCCGCACCACGCGCGATGGCGGATGCAGGAGGCCTAGCTCCTGTACGTATCCGTCCATAACGAATGCAGGAGGACGAGCTCCTGTACGTATCCGGTCCACTCTAAGTGTTCAATTTTAGGTGGTCTGCGGAGGCCATAGCTCCGCACCACGCGCGATGACGAATGCAGGAGGCCTAGCTCCTGTACGTATCCGTTTCATTCAAAGTTCACAATGTTAGGTGGTCTACGGGGGCCAAAGCTCCGTACCACGCACGATGAGGGATGCAAGAGGCATAGCTCCTGTACGTATCCGTAACGGATGCAGAAGGCCGAGCTCCTGTACGTATCCGTTCCACTCGAAGTGCTCAATGTTAGGTGGTCTGCGGAGGCCAAAGCTCCGCACCACGCGCAATGACGGATGCAGGAGGCCGAGCTCCTGTACGTATCCGTTCCACGCGAAGTGGTAATTGTTAGGCGTACCTATGTTTAGAAGGGAAAATCTGACACAATTAGCGCTCCTTTAGTCGCCGCAGCTTCGCCGTATTCTCTCTAGGCTTCTCAGTGTTTTCATGGTGTCTGCTATTACGTCACTCGCTGCAGTCCATTTTGCCTTGCTTTCTAGCATATGCTTCACGAACGACTCAGGTGTATAGTCTCCTCCAAATATTCTACGGAGCTTGTTTCTAGATTCGTAGAATCTTGCACACTCAAAGAATACATGGTATGTATCCTCTATTGCTGGGGCCCGCAGTGATCGCACGTTTGATTCGACTCGTGCTTAAAGCGAAAGAGATAGGCGTTGAAACAACCGTGTCCAAATAGGAACTGCGTCAGGTAGAAATCGACTTCGCCGTGTGCTCGTTCCAACCAACATTTTAAATCTGGTATGCATCGATGTGTCCAGCGTCCCTTCGTGGAGTTACTCCATCTAAGCTGCCAGCTATGCATGCTGGTCTCTCTCGCCTCGGAACGCTCGGCATCGTTCTGTGCAATAATTGCAGCTTCTTTTGCTAGTATGTCTATAGGGTATAGACCAGCAATTACTAGTGCGGCCTTATCCGATACGGTTTTAAATGCACAGGATACTCTGAGCGCGCACAAACGGTAAGTCGACTTAATGCTACGAAAATATGACTGATGTTCTATAGCGTGATGCCACACAGGTGCGCCATAGAGAATTTGGCTTCTCACGACGCACGCAGAAGTTGTCGCCGCCGTTGCTTTGGGCCCCGTGAGTTCAGCATTATGCGTGATAATGCTGTCACAGTCGCTGATGCCTTTTCGTTTGCGTATTCAATATGATTTTAAACGACAGTCTTCTATCTATCATAATCCCGAGGTACTTTATTGCTTGTAGCGTGACGATATCGTGGCTACCGCTTCTTATGATAGTGTGCTCCACTTTTTTCCTGCTTGATATGAGCACTGATTCCGTCTTCTGTTCCCCAAGCTGCAAGCCATTTTTATCCAGCCATTTTTCCACGCCGATTATACTTTCGTTCGTTTTTGTGCGTATATCGTCTAGTTGTTTAGCAGTAACAACCAGGGCTATGTCATCAGCAAAACCAAATATTTTTACGCCTTCCGGAAATCCAAGGCGTAAAACGCCGTCATACATAATGTTCCACAGCAGGGGGCCAAGCACTGAACCTTGTGGTACGCCACCTGTAATCTTTAGTTTCTTAGTGCCTGCTGACGTTTCGTACTCCAGCGTTCGATTTTCGAAGTAGCTTCGTACAAGCCTTCTAAGGTATTTTGATATTCCGATTCGATCAAGCGCATCTAGGATTTTTGCCCAGTTGGCAGTGTTGAATGCATTCTTTATGTCCAGTGTTACTATAAGACAGTACTCTTTAGTACCTGACAGCCATCGGGTGCCACTTATGGCGTCTTGGGCTACCTTTTTTACCGCGTCCACTGCGTGAACGGTAGATTTTCCTTTCCTAAAACCAAATTGATTCTCAGATATGCCTCCCGATGCCATTACCTCCCTTTCGAGGCGATTACAGATGACCCTCTCTAGAATTTTGCCAGCCGAGTCGAGTAAACATATGGGCCTGTACCTAGATGGTACAGTGAGGTCTTTTCCAGGCTTAGGTAGAGTACCAGCTTTTGGTGTTTCCATATCGTCGGGAATGTACCTTCTGCTAGGCATGAATTAAACAGGTTGGTGAACACAGATGTCGCATTTTTGAAGGCTACTTTAAGTACTTTGTTAGGTATTGCATCTGGTCCGGGCGACTTGCTCTCCTTGAGTCCATTAGCATATGCTTCACGAACGTCGAGCCGATTTGAATTTTGAACGTAGTTCCTCGAAATCGGCTCTACCTCTTGAACATTGAAAGTGTCTTCTAGCTTGAATGCGAGTTGATGCTTTCGTTCCACCAGTACGTGGAGGACTGTGAACTGGACTTCTGCGTGACATAGATGCATTTCAAGCCGCCCGTAAATCGTCCATTATTGCACTTGCCATCTCATTTGTTCGCCCCTTGTATTCTATTTTAGAAAAAATTTCCTTGAATACATCTTCGTCGAATGTGTTAACTTTCCCACCATGTTGTTTAATGCGAGGTTCTTTATTGGGCAGATTGCGCTCGTATAATGTAACGTCGATTAATATCGCCGAGTGGTCGCTCTGGGTATAACAGTCGCTGATTTTCCACTTGGAAAACCTATGCAGATTCGCACTAACATATGATATATCGATTATGGAGCCATAGCTGTTTCTGGAAAAGGTGTTTTCATTCCCTGTGTTTAGCAAGACTGCATCTAAACAGGCGAATGCTTGGAGCAGAGCTCTCCCCCTTGGTGTGGTCCTCCTTGAGCCCCACTCAACAGCCCAGGCATTAAAGTCACCTGCGATTATGAAGCGCTGTCTATTTGTCGCGTCCATGGCTATTCTTTCGACAGTTGCCTCAAAAATATCTAATGGGGTGCTTGGCGGTATATAACAGCTGTATACGTATATATCGCCGATCTTTGCACAGATGAATCCGTTTTCTTTTGCGACAGTTTCTATATATAAAGGATTATGTCCACAGGACCAGATTGTAGTCTTGCTGCAAACACCTTGTACCCAATTTGAGGACTTTTCCTTGTAAGGTTCGCCAATTAGGGCTATGTCGACTTTCAGCTCAAGCACAGTTTGCGCCAACAGATCTTGCGCCGCTTCGCAATGATTCAAGTTTAGTTGCAGCAATCTCATCGTATGGTCAACTTCTGGATTGCCTCCTTATAAGCGGGGCATTGGATTCCCCCCGTTGGGTGGTCGAATTTGGTGGCCCCCTTTTTGGTGCATATTAAGCATTTTGGTGAATTGGGGAAGGTTTTTGCCCACATGTCCTGCAGAACCGCATTTAAAGCATGCACTTCTAAAGTCCCCTTTGCTGCTGCACTTCGTTGAAATATGACCATAGTCGAGGCATTTGAAACAGCGCTTAGGCTCAACTTTTGCTCTAATCCGGCAAACAACCCAACCTTTGCCGCTTACCAATAATTTCTTAACTACCTCAGTTGGTAAGGAGATATTGGCTGTTTGCGTTTCCCCGTAGGCTTTCCTGATTAAACGCACGCACGTTGGTTTTGCTTCGTAATCGCTGAGCACTTTGTTTATTGCTTCGCATACTTCCTCCTTGGTTGTTACTTCAGCTATGTCGCGTATTTCGCACAGCGACTCTTCCACTAAGGATCTTACATCTGCCTTTCCCGCTAGGACCTGTTCTACAGCAGCTTGCAGCTTAACTGTATCAGTTTCTGACTGCTTGGTCAGTTGGAACAAGAGATCTCCGCTACCCGTCTTTCGAATTTTGCGAACTAATGAACTCATTTCTTTAAGCGAGTCTTCTTTCTTAACTGCCTTCAAAATGTCGGCATAAGAATAGTCCCCCGTTCGCTTTATTATTTTGCGTCAGGGCGTGCTGCCTTTGGCTTTTGTGGCTTTGGTTTTGGGCCTTACGCCTATCCACTTTGGTCCATGTCCCATCTTTGTTTGACTCCGATTGATTTGGACTTTTTGCCGTAGCTCCTTCAGAGTTACTAGGCGTAGTTTTTTGGACCTCCTTCATCTTCTTTGGCAGCGCGTCTGGGGATGGTGTAGCTCCAGAAACTCTTTCTCTAACCCTCTTTGCACGTTGCTGCCTTATTGATGGCGTTGTCTGGGACTCCTTTGAGTCTTTAGCAATTTTCTCCTCCCTAGTTTCCTTCGCCGCTTCATCGTAGCAGACTGCGATGGCCTTAACCAGATCTTTAAGACTCTGATTTATGGAGAGTTTTCCGCTCCCTATGACCTCCTTTAATTCGCCTATTAGCTTTCCAAGGCTAAGGAATGCATTTTCTTCATTGGGCTCCCCTTGGTGACACTTCTCCGAAACTTCCGTACTTGGAGGAATCGCCATAGTTGGGGTAGCTGACCGTGCGGGAGACTGCGCCAGTTTCGACCGCCTCAGGAAGGGGTTAAAATCGCCGCCTTCATTTAACCCTAATGTGGCTCTGGGTGATGTATTCTGCATACCAGTGTCGAATGTAGCGCACGCTACATAAACTGCTTAGGAGGTTCTAAATGAGTAACAAGGTTTATTATTATTATTATTATTATTATTATTATTATTATTATTATTATTATTATTATTATTATTATTATTATTATTATTATTATTATTATTATTATTATTATTATTATTATTATTATTATTATTATTATTATCATTATTATCATTATCATTATTATTATTATTATTATCATTATCATTATCATTATTATTATTATTATTATTATTATTATCATTATTATCATTATCATTATTATTATTATTATTATTATTATTATTATTATTATTATTATTATTATTATTATTATTATTATTATTATTATTATTATTATTATTATTATTATTATTATTATTATTATTATTATTATTATTATTATTATTATTATTATTATTATTATTATTACTATTATTATTATTATTATTATTATTATTATTATTATTATTATTATTATTATTATTATTATTATTATTATTATTATTATTATTATTATTATTATTATTATTATTATTATTATTATTATTATCATTATTATCATTATCATTATTATTATTATTATTATTATTATTATTATTATTATTATTATTATTATTATTATTATCATTATTATCATTATCATTATTATTATTATTATTATTATTATTATTATTATTATTATTATTATTATTATTATTATTATTATCATTATTATCATTATCATTATTATTATTATTATTATTATTATTATTATTATTATTATTATTATTATTATTATTATTATTATTATTATCATTATCATTATTATTATTATTATTATTATTATTATTATTATTATTATTATTATTATTATTATTATTATTATTATTATTATTATTATTATTATTATTATTATTAATATTATTATTATTATTATTATTATTATTATTGGAAATTTTTAGGTTATCCGAGAATCGAAATGAAAAGAAATAATTGTTAGCTGTTTGACATTTAATGAACGACTGACTCATACATTCAAGTTATAGAGTTACAGAGTTGATTTGTGACATTTGCATTGTTACAAAAAGGGTTACCATCAATTTAATATTTCAACAAGTGTTACCATTAATTTAATATTTCAACACCCTTCCTCAATGCGAATGTTATTTTAAGCTTAACAAACTTACAAAATCAGTATGCTTCTTCTTACATAAATTCTTAGTTAGAATATCAGCTCTCATGCCCTCTGTCGCTACGTATTTCAACTTTATATCGCCTCTTTCTACAATTTGCCTCAAGAAGTGATATCTTATATCAATGTGCTTCGTACGAGCATGATGAACCGGATTCTTAGCTAAATTTTGCGCACTAAGATTATCGCCGTACAATATAGTTGACGTTTCGTTATCACCACACCCAATCTCGATTATTATACGTCTGAGATGTATCGCCTCTTTGGTTGCTGATGCCATCGCCATATACTCGGCTTCTGTACTGCTCAATGCCACGCAGTCTTGCTTCTCCGATTTCCATGATATTGGACCTCCCGCTAGGAAGAATACATAGCCAGTATAAGATCGCCGATCATTTCTATCACCACCCCAATCTGCATCCGTGTAACCAATAAGTGGTTGGCCACACCCGTTGTAGTGTAATTTTATGTCGATGGTGGTTGCCAAATACCTTAACACATGCTTAACGCCAGCTATGTGTTCGCTATGTGGATCTTTATTGCGTTGAGCTAGTTTCGCCACAGAATGAAATATATCTGACCTAGTGCAAAGCGCCAGCCACATAAGTGCACCGATAGTTGACTGATATAAAGTCTGATCAACTTTCTTACATTGTTCGTTGTCACACGCAATTTGAAAACCAACATCCAAAGGCGTGTATGCCGGCCTGCACTCCTCGATGCCATATTGTGTCAATAAATCTTTGATGTATTGAGATTGCCCAACACTGATCTTACCCAGTTCGCCTTCGCGCTCAATTTGCATGCCCAAAAACATTTTAATAGGGCCCTTATCAACGCATTCAAATTTCTTGCAAATACCCGCTTTGATCATGGTCATAATTTTCTTCGATTTGCATGCTAGGAGTAAATCATCTACATAAACAAGTATCAGAAACAGATTGCCTTCTATATCTTGTTTATATAGGCACGGCTCGCTTTCACATTGTGTAAATCCCAAATCCCGCAATGCCTCGTCTAAGTGACAATTCCACTCCCTTCCTGATTGCTTTAAACCGTATATTGCCTTATTAAGTTGCAACACCTTCGATGGTTGATTTTTATAAACGTACCCCTGCGGCTGTCGCATATATACAACATCTTTTAATTCGCTGTTTAAATATGCCGTACACACATCCATTTGGTGCAAATGTAACTTCAGCTCTACCGCCAGTGCCATTATCATTCGAATAGTTTCAAATCGACACACAGGTGAAAAAGTGTCATAATAATTCACGCCATATTTCTGCGAACATCCCTTCGCCACCAAACGTGCTTTATATCTTTCAATATTGCCGCTCTGATCTCTCTTCAACGTATACACCCATTTGCACCCGACAGCTGATTGCCCTTTTGGCAAATCAACCAACGACCAAGTGTTATTTGCAGTTAACGAGTCATATTCTTTTTTCATTGCCGCTTGCCATAAATCCGCATCATCGCTTGATACTGCCTCTTCATACGTCTGAGGTATTGTTACTTCGATTGTGCTCATTGCGTTCAAAACATTATATAGCTTTTTGGGTCGACCTGGCTTGCCAGTGCGAACTATCCTAGGCCTACCGGGGCCAATACGATGATCGTTTTCTTCTACACTTTCTTCAGCACTTTCATATTTTTCACATTCGTCGTCGCCGTTGTCATCATTGCGATCGCTGTCATTGTTACCATCTTCATCATTAGTATTGACGTCATCATTGTACCCTACATCATTGCCAATATCGTCATACACAACCTGATTATCAAGCCCAAATGATACATAATCATCGTCCGATTTTAGCTTTTTACATTCATCAAACAAAACATCCCGTTTTTCCACCACCTGACGCGTATCGGGGTCATAAAGCCTATATGCCTTCGCTACCATTGAATAACCGACCATTTGATACCTTTTACCCTTTGCTTCAAATTTGCCATGTCGCGTTTTATCCAATGCTACGGCTAAACAGCCAAAAATCTTCAAATGTTTCACATTTGGCTTTTTGCCAAACCATGCCTCGTAAGGGGTTAAATTATTCAATGCCTTTGTTGGTGAACGATTTCTCAAGTAAGCTGCCGTCGCCACTGCCTCTGCCCACAGTGACGCACACATACCTGAATGAACTAATAAACTTCTCGACATTTCCACCAACGTACGGTTCGCTCGCTCAGCTACGCCGTTTTGCTGAGGAGTATACGGCACAGTCAATTGTCGTACTATACCGTGCTTTGCAAAATAATCATCAAACGAATTGTTCACGAACTCACGCCCACTGTCGCTCCGAACAGCTTTAATTTTCTTGCCGGTTTGTCGCTCGACCATTGTACAAAACGACACGAATTTGCTAAAAACTTCATCTTTTGATTTAATAAAATAAACGAAAATTCGTCTCGACATATCATCAATAAACGTTAAGAAATATTTAGAGCCACCTAATGATGCTTTTTCAAATGGCCCACATACATCTGTATGTATCAATTCCAGCAATTCTGTTGACCTACTCTCTGTTGCGTTCGGGAATGGTTGCGTATGTATTTTACATTTCATACAAGTCAAACATGTAGGCTTCGTAGAAAAATTTACATTTTGCAAACCATTTACCAGATCCTTCTTCGACATTTCTGTTAAACTAGCATAACTGAGGTGCCCGAATCTGTTATGCCAC
>OY482675.1:22708581-22713581 GCA_960531455.1 Urophora cardui | reverse complement strand
TATTATTATTATTATTATTATTATTTATTATTATTATTATTATTATTATTATTATTATTATTATTATTATTATTATTATTATTATTATTATATTATTATTATTATTATTATTATTATTATTATTATTATTATTATTATTATTATTATTATTATTATTATTATATATTATTATTATTATTATTATTATTATTATTATTATTATTATTATTATTATTATTATTATTATTATTATTATTATTATTATTATTATTATTATTATTATTATTATTATATTATTATTATTATTATTATTATTATTATTATTATTATTATTATTATTATTATTATTATTATTATTATTATTATTATTATATTATTATTATTATTATTATTATTATTATTATTATTATTATTATTATTATTATTATTATTATTATTATTATTATTATTATTATTATTATTATTATTATTATTATTATTATTATTATTATTATTATTATTATTATTATTATTATTATTATTATTATTATTATTATTATTATTATTATTATTATTATTATTATTATTATTATTATTATTATTATTATTATTATTATTATTATTTTATTATTATTATTATTATTATTATTATTATTATTATTATTATTATTATTATTATTATTATTATTATTATTATTATTATTATTATTATTATTATTATTATTATTTATTATTATTATTATTATTATTATTATTATTATTATTATTATTATATTATTATTATTATTATTATTATTATTATTATTATTATTATTATTATTATTATTATTATTATTATTATTATTATTATTATTATTATTATTATTATTATTATTATTATTATTATTATTATTATTATTATTATTATTATTATTATTAATTAATTATTATTATTATTATTATTATTATTATTATTATTATTATTATTATTATTATTATTATTATTATTATTATTATTATTATTATTATTATTATTATTATTATTATTATTATTATTATTATTATTATTATTATTATTATTATTATTATTATTATTATTATTATTATTATTATTATTATTATTATTATTATTATTATTATTATTATTATTATTATTATTATTATTATTATTATTATTATTATTATTATTATTATTATTATTATTATTATTATTATTATTATTATTATTATTATTATTATTATTATTATTTATTATTATTATTATTATTATTATTATTATTATTATTATTATTATATTATTATTATTATTATTATTATTATTATTATTATTATTATTATTATTATTATTATTATTATTATTATTATTATTATTATTATTATTATTATTATTATTATTATTATTATTATTATTATTATTATTATTATTATTATTATTATTATTATTATTATTATTATTATTATTATTATTATTATTATTATTATTATTAATATTATTATTATTATTATTATTATTATTATTATTATTATTATTATTAATATTATTATTATTATTATTATTATTATTATTATTATTATTATTATTATTATTATTATTATTATTATTATTATTATTATTATTATTATTATTATTATTATTATTATTATTATAATTATTATTATTATTATTATTATTATTATTATTATTATTATTATTATTATTAAAATTATTATTATTATTATTATTATTATTATTATATTATTATTATTATTATTATTATTATTATTATTATTATTATTATTATTATTATTATTATTATTATTATTATTATTATTATTATTATTATTATTATTATTATTATTATTATTATTATTATTATTATTATTATTATTATTATTATTATTATTATTATTATTATTATTATTATTATTATTATTATTATTATTATATTATTATTATTATTATTATTAATTATTATTATTATTATTATTATTATTATTATTATTATTATTATTATTATTATTATTATTAATTATTATTATTATTATTATTATTATTATTATTATTATTATTATTATTATTATTATTATTATTATTATTATTATTATTATTATTATTATTATTATTATTATTATTATTATTATTATTATTATTATTATTATTATTATATTATTATTATTATTATTATTATTATTATTATTATTATTATTATTATTATTATTATTATTATTATTATTATTATTATTATTATTATTATTATTATTATTATTATTATTATTATTATTATTATTATTATTATTATTATATTATTATTATTATTATTATTATTATTATTATTATTATAATTATATTATTATTATTATTAATTATTATTATTATTATTATTATTATTATTATTAATTATTATTATTATTATTATTATTATTATTATTATTATTATTATTATTATTATTATTATTATTATTATTATTATTATTATTATTAATATTATTATTATTATATATTATTATTATTATTATTATTATTATTATTATTATTATTATTATTATTATTATTATTATTATTATTATTATTATTATTATTATTATTATTATTATTATTATTATTATTATTATTATTATTATTATTATTATTATTATTATTATTATTATTATTATTATTATATTATTATTATTATTATTATTAATATTATTATTATTATTATTATTATTATTATTATTATTATTATTATTAATTATTATTATTAATATTATTATTATTATTATTATTATTATTATTATTATTATTATTATTATTATTATTATTATTATTATATATTATTATTATTATTATTATTATTATTATTATTATTATTATTATTATTATTATAATTATTATTATTATTATTTTATTATTATTATTATTATTATTATTATTATTATTATTATTATTATTATTATTATTATTATTATTATTATTATTATTATTATTATTATTATTATTATTATTATTATTATTATTATTATTATTATTATTATTATTATTATTATTATTATTATTATTATTATTATTATTATTATTATTATTATTATTATTATTATTATTATTATTATTATTATTATTATTATTATTATTATTATTATTATTATTATTATTATTATTATTATTATTATTATTATTATTATTATTATTATTATTATTATTATTATTATTATTATTATTATTATTATTATTATTATTATTATTATTATTATTATTATTATTATTATTATTATTATTATTATTATTATTATTATTATTATTATTATTATTATTATTATTATTATTATTATTATTATTATTATTTTATTATTATTATTATTATTATTATTATTATTATATTATTATTATTATTATTATTATTATTATTATTATTATTATTATTATTATTATTATTATTATTATTATTATTATTATTATTATTATTAATATTATTATTATTATTATTATTATTATTATTATTATTATTATTATTATTATATATTATTATTATTATTATTATTATTATTATTATTATTATTATTATTATTATTATTATTATTATTATTATTATTATTATTATTATTATTATTATTATTATATTATTATTATTATTATTATTATTATTATTATTATTATTATTATTTTATTATTATTATTATTATTATTATTATTATTATTATTATTATTATTATTATTATTATTATTATTATTATTATTATTATTATTATTATTATTATATTATTATTATTTATTATTATTATTATTATTATTATTATTATTATTATTATTATTATTATTATTATTATTATTATTATTATTATTATATTATTATTATTATTATTATTATTATTATTATTATTATTATTATTTTATTATTATTATTATTATTATTATTATTATTATTATTATTATTATTATTATTATTATTATTATTATTATTATTATTATTATTATTATTATATTATTATTATTATTATTATTATTATTATTATTATTATTATTATTATTATTATTATTATTATTATTATTATTATTATTAATATTATTATTATTATTATTATTATTATTATTATTATTATTATTATTATTATTATTATTATTATTATTATTATTATTATTATTATTATTATTATTATTATTATTATTATTATTATTATTATTATTATTATTATTATTATTATTATTATTATTATTATTATTATTATTATTATTATTATTATTATTATTATTATTATTATTATTATTATTATTATTATTATTATTATTATTAATTATTATTATTATTATTATTATTATTATTATTATTATTATTATTATTATTATTATTATTATTATTATTATTATTATTATTATTATTATTATTATTATTATTATTATTATTATTATTATTATTATTATTATTATTATTATTATTATTATTATTATTATTATTATTATTATTATTATTATTATTATTATTATTATTATTATTATTATTATTATTATTATTATTATTATTATTATTATTATTATTATTATTATTATTATTATTATTATTATTATTATTATTATTATTATTATTATTATTATTATTATTATTATTATTATTATTATTATTATTATTATTATTATTATTATTATTATTATTATTATTATTATTATTATTATTATTATATTATTATTATTATTATTATTATTATTATTATTATTATTATTATTATTATTATTATTATTATTATTATTATTATTATTATTATTATTATTATTATTATTATTATTATTATTATTATTATTATTATTATTATTATTATTATTTTTATTATTATTATTATTATTAATTATTATTATTATTATTATTATTATTATTATTATTATTATTATTATTATTATTATTATTATTATTATTATTATTATTATTATTATTATTATTATTATTATTATTATTATTATTATTATTATAATTATTATTATTATTATTATTATTATTATTATTATTATTTATTATTATTATTATTATTATTATTATTATTATTATTATTATTATTATTATTATTATTATTATTATTATTATTATTATTATTATTATTATTATTATTATTATTATTAT